>JAXIVH010000005.1:1096883-1124383 GCA_036785325.1 Urophycis tenuis | reverse complement strand
GGGGACACGCCCACAAACATCAACACAAATGATGCTGACAAAGCCATGGCATGTAACAGAATATTATACATTTTCTTTTGATCTTTTGTCTTTGATCTCGTTAAAGCTTTCCAGCTATAACACCCAACCCCTGTCTCGCCTACTTAATTCAATTTACGCTTTCATTTAACAAATTACATTAAAAAAAACAACCTAACTTGTAATTATATAAATATCCTAATCTGAAAGAAGAAGACAGACTCAATTAAAGCCAGCAGACAACCACAGAGGAGGCGTGATGGAAGTGGAAGGCCTCCGTGACGGGCCGGGCTCCGCTAATCAGTGGTCTTAGTGTAATCTGGCCCCGTGGTCAGCCTCGCCATTGTCCCCTGCTCAGCAGGAGCGAGATGCTCGCGACCTGCTTCCCTTTGTTTCTCAGCTCATTAACCTGCTTCTTCTCTGATCGGGGATTAGCATTCCGCACTGCGGTTACTTCCTGTGTCATGAGCCCATGCACAAACCACATGCACGTTTCAAATCACATGCACGTTTCAATTCGCATGCACGTTTCAAATCACATGCACGTTTCAAATCAAATTTTTGCGAGTCATCAAATTTGCATTATTTAAGAAAACATTTTCATTCAACAGTTTATGCATATATAATATCACATATTTGAAAATGTGAATTAAGTCTTTCTTTACTTTACTATTGATATCACTATTTCTCTTATTGTCCCACACATGTGCTGCATTGCCTGTACAATGTTCCAATTAGATGAAGAAGCTCAAATATCGCTCTTTCCATCTGCCTTCATATCAAACACAGAACCAGTTTCCCATACAAATCCTAACAATGCAGATTAAAAAGGCATAATGAATAATGCATGGACACAGAATCCCATACACGCATCAGTAGTGTCTCTGCTAGCCAGTGATAAATCACAGCAGCATCACCACTCCTGCTAAAAGTTGAGCGGATGGGGGGGGCGAGGTGCCACTGGGACAATGATAAATACTCAGCCCTTTCAACGGACATGAAATAGGCCCAGCAACCCTGCAGAGCTCTATCTGGACATTTGGATTATTGATTATTTTCTGTTGTAGCATTTTGCTTGAGGTTGCTGATTTGCTGCATTCTCCGCATGGCCGTATCAAATGATTCTCTTTGTTCTCCACCTGTGATTTGATGATATCTTGCAGTGGGCTGTGTGGAGATAGCCATCTGGAGCTAATCCAAAAACACCCCGGCAACCTCTTGAATTGGATGCAATCCAGTTGGATACGTGTTGTATTTCCTGTTATTATTTGTTGTTACATTAGACTGGCAATTTTTTATTTCACCTTTATTGAAAATCTGGTTTTCATGTCACACATTTTGCAAGAGAAACGTCGACTATCTTTCAAACAATGTCTTGCCAGCTACAACCTCTCACGCCAAAGGCTTGTGTAAGAAACATGATTTCCTTTTTTTTCCCTTGTTCAAAATAATTTTCCCCAGCACTAAAATTCTCTTTGCTGGACACCACAATTGTGTATTAGGGGCCTAACTGCTCGTTTAGAGCATTACGCTTTTACATTTCAAGCGCAATGGTGTCTTTCTGATCAATGAAAGGCTCATCAATAAGAAGATCGATCAACTCAGGATACATCTTCTTGTTGAATAATAGGAGATGCTGCAGGGGTTTGAACCAATGCCTAACATACAGTACATCCCCAGCTCATGTTTCTTAGCTCCGGTTCTACATCTCTCTTCCATGATGGAGAGAGAACAGGGCAATAGAGTAGAGTTGTAGAGTTCACGTTTGGTTTCTCTCTGCATATCAGTTAGGTCTGGATCCTGTCGAATGCCTTTGTGGTGAATGGTAAAATTATAGAACCAATCAGTGTTAAAGGGAGGGAGCTTCCGGAGCACCATCACCCACAAAATATACCGATGGAAAAGTTTAGCAATCTGCAGCACCATCAAAATAGTTTATATCCGAAATTGAAAAACGATTTAATACAGAAATGTTTTTTGGGACCAGAAATCTGAGGAGGAGGAGAATATGTGTTACTGCCAACTGGATTCAGCAAGAGGGTCCCTCTGATTGGCTGGAATTTACAATGTAAAGCCACGCCCATATTTCGAAACCCATTACTGCTCTGCCAAGGCCAGACTGAAATGCATTGCGAAAACCTGAGTAACAGAATGGTATTAGGAGGGTAGCAACAGAGACACACTGTGTGATTTATCTAACATATAATCCAACCTAAAGTCTTTAGGTTGGAGTATATGTTAGATATATCACACAGTGTGCCCTATAATCTAACCTATATGTCAACCTGTACCTTGACATCGTCAGGTGGGGAGACAGTGCCAGCTGAGCTTGGGCTTGTAAATTGCTAACATTGAAAAAGGGGATTTTATATTTTTAGCTAAATTGAGTGAAGGAATAATAGCAAAATAAAATAAAAAAAACTGCTTCAACACACAAATCTTCAAAGGACAAGATTCCTTTGGTGAACCACATCGCTTGGACTTGCATGAGACACTGATATGAGTCCTGACCTCAACAAGGATACAACAGCACTGGGTAGTTCTGGTTTGATAAAGGCTCTACAGGCTCAGAGCCAGCCACACATAATGATTTAGTGTCCCTTTTAAGTCAAGTCTCTCTTTTCAAGTCCGTAAGTCAATTTGCTCAAATCTCATAGTTAGTTCACCACCTTGCTTGGATATGCTGTGCCCTTTGAGCTGCTTCAGACATCCCAGCAGGTATTTCACAAGGCATGGAGAAACCTTGATGTTGTAGGCTATAGTTTTACATTTAGATATCTCCATAACTTCAATTATACAACTCTTTGGTTGTATAATGTATAATTGGTTTCATCCTAAAATATGTTTTTTTTTTTTTTATATGGAACTGCCAGGGGAAATTATATCCATTGAACAGGGTATATTTTAATATATTATAGACATGATACATCACAATAGTGAATCACAGAAATGAGAGATTCACTATTTTTCCATATCGTATTTTACATACCCCTCTTAATTACCTAAATTCTTGTTTGAACAGCATTCCCTTGTGTGAATCAAACACAAGTCCTACCTTCATAGAAATAGAACTATTTGCATTACAGAAATAACTGCAACCTTCACCATCTTCACGCGACCGAGTGACTCTGGTTCTCTGCTGCACCTCATCACCACCCCCCCCCCCCCCCCATCAAGTGAAGCACTTCTGATACACAATAAGAGCCGCGATCATCAAATTCCTCAGATAAACATCTCCAACGCGGCCTAAATCTGCCCCAGAGGCTGTGGTAGATGCACAATACTAGCATCTAATATAGGCTGAGAGGCACCTAATAAGTGAGGAATCACTTCCAGCCAGTTTGTTCCATTTATTTGAGCTTTCCCTGTGTGAAAAGCATTGGTTAGATTTGAGCCCTGAGGTTATTGTGATGTTTGTTTGTTGTGTAGAGCTCTGTCTGTCTGTCTGTCTGCCTGTCTGTCTCTCTCTCTCTTGCGCCCTTCCCCCTTTCTTTCTTTCTTTCTTTCTTTCTTTCTTTCTTTCTTTCTTTCTTTCTTACTTTCTTTCTCTCTCTCTCTCTCTCTCTCTCTCTCTCTCTCTCTCTCTCTCTCTCTCTCTCTCTCTCTCTCTCTCTCTCTCGCCTCCTCTCCCTCTTTCCCAGCCTTTCTTTCTTTCTCTCTCTCTCTCTCTAGCCCCCTCTCTCTCTCTCTAGCCCCCTTCTCTCTCTCTCTCTCTCTCTCTCTCTCTCTCTCTCTCTCTCTCTCTCTCTCTCTCTCTGTCCTTTAATAAGGCTGCTATAGTGGAGCATGTTTTTTTCAGAACAACACAAGTTGCTGTTGGCGCACCAATCCTCTCCACCCTCCACTTTGTTGGAGGAGAGGACGTGATTCATATTGTCAGTGATACTATTAACATCAATCTATTTTTAAACCCCCGAGAAAGGGAGATATTTATTCTAGGAGGAATATAAATACACAGTGCATCATCATGTTTTGATCTGGCTAAGTTATGAACAACGATTTTCTTTTTTAATCATAAATATTGAATGGATTTTGAATGACTCTGCAGTGTTGCCTATTTTGACTATTTGACATTTGGATATTGTGTCATCCCCACATGCGCACCCATTCTAAACGGAGAGTGTGGCTGATATATCTCGACGTGAACGGCTTGGTGACTTTCTGTCACTTGACAACATGTTATTTCTTTAGGCCGTGCGATTAAGTGAAGCAGTATACTGTTGCTTTAGGCGTGAGACTATTTTTGGCTGCCGTATCGTGGGACTGCTCACTTGGGGTCACTCAGGGGTGGTGTTAATGAGCAGAGATTCAAATGGAAAGAGACACGAGGGGGAGCCTGGCGTGGTGGGGTGGAGGTCCAGTTTTCTTCTTGAACGAGTAGTTGACACCAATTAGAGATGGACGGTGTCCAGCGCCATCTTGAGAAGATGCGAGGAACAGATTTGGAGCCAGTGTGAGCCGGGGGAGGGGGGGGGGGGGGGGGGGGATGTGGTGGTCAAGGGAGCAGCAACAGCAGCAGCCCCATCAGACGGGAGCGCGGTGCTCAGAGAAACGCCAAACGCTGCTCCTCTCTCTCTCTCTCTCTCTCTCCCCGTGTGAGATGCTTTGGCAGGTCTCAGCGCAGCACAAAAGACCATTCGCCGCCGCCTCTCACAACGTCCTTCGTCTCGCCATTCAGACGCCACACACGCGTGATTCAGCGTGAGTGAATGCTCTCAGGGTGAGATGGACGTTCTGTTGTTTCAACACTCGGGGTGAATTTCCTTGTGACTGGTAATGGACCCGTATGAGACGCGCCGTGTGTACTACAGTCTGCTCGTACATGCAAAACAGCCACGGGATTATTCACCGGATGAGTAATGGGGCCGACGGGGGAATGATTAGAGAGTCAATGAGCACAGAGTTTACCTTTTTAAATTTTATGTTAAAGAAGGGGATTTTAAGCCCCAACATTGTGGGGAGCAACTAATCGTGAAATCATGCGTAGGAGCATTTCAGTTTATTATTAATATGTTTGTATGGTTCAAACGCAGAGGGCAGCCCATCGCAGAGCAGCATCAGAGATCGGCTCCCCACCAGTTATCCAGCTTGAATGTAGTAAATATAGGTAATTTGGTTCTTATTTAATCTATTTTTAATTATCTTTGCGTCTATCTCTTTTTAATTGTTATTACAGTCCTGTACTCACCAGCTGCGGCTGTTTTTCCTGTGTGAGATTAATGAAGAACATCTCACCACGTCACACAGTAATGTAAAACCATGCTAGCTAGCGTACGGTTGGGTTTCCCGATGAAAAACCGTACAAATAAAAAGCCGTTCTGATTTGAGCCACTCTGCAGGTGACAGGAAGATAACAAGCTCTCCTATGTATTTATTTTAGGGAACAGGTCCACCTGTGTGGTCCAATTCCACTCACATTTACAAACACATCTCAAGTAATCCTGCTTGTCAAAAATATGCACCTGCAAAGAAAGATGATGAGGCGGTCTTTGTTTAATTTCTGGGAGGCTGTTGTCACATGAAATGATGACTTTACTTAACACTAAGTGTATGCAGTTTGTATTAAAATAACATGCAGGCCTACAGAAAGGGAACCTGTTGTTGATGTGTATGCATGGGATTTATCTCAAAGCAAGTGCTCGGCACTTCCGGGTCAAAGTACTTAAGGGATGGCCGGAGCCCACGGTCCACATTTCCAAGATGCGTCACTGATGAAGTCACCTGATGAAAAGGGTGGAAGGTCCAGGCCTGGCTAGGGCTTCTGACCTCTGCTCTGGGTCTGTGTGCTCCTGTCTTGGCCGGTGTCTCTGTCTGTCTGTGCAGCCAGACTGGTTCGGAGCCAGAGATACAGCCCGGCAGAGCTCTCTTTGAACTTAGCTTCGACTTTGCGGCTGGTTTGATTTTCTCCTTGAATAAATGTCGGTACAAATGACACATGACAGTATGTAGAGGGACTGTAACGCGCGATAACCTAATCCACCATCGGTTGCAGGTCCCTATTATGTGTCTCTGAAGCCTGCATCAAAGCTGCCAATCTATTTCCAAAAGGCAGACTCATTGAGCTGTCACATAAGCCTTTCTTGTTTTTTTTTGTTTTTTTTGTGTCTTTGATTTTCTTGGAGCTTTGCCTCTGGCTGCTCTGATTTCACACCAATGTAGTTGTGACTTACAAATAGACCATCAGTTTCCATTCCAGTTAATTAATATATCTGTGCAACACACGCTGGCGTGCACAAAGGCACATGCGTGCGCACACACGTGGTAGAGGTTTGAATCAGGATATGACAAAACAATGCAGCAGCAGCACAACAGTACAGCCTCATGGAGTATATACACCAGACATGTGTCACTCGCATTTCTTTGTGCTTGATGAATGAGTCTACATCAGTTCACGACATCACGTCAGCCTCTTCACTGATTCAAAAAACATCACTTTCAGTGTAAATAAACTGTTTGGCTAGCACCCATAAAAACCCCATTCAAGCCCATGGTTAATGACTTCACAACAGTGTCAAGGAAAAGATTGGACTGTATACATGACTGTATGGGCTCCAAGGTTGTTACTGCTCACAAAAAATGAATACTGAAGAAATGATGAAAGCTACGTGGGAACAAACCATTTCTTTAACGGATACAAATTAAAGCAAGGCTCTACTAAAAGCTATAGCTAAGTGAAACTCAAATTATAGAGAAAGTGTGTTTAGTTTTCGTCTTTGTCAATTTGTCTTCTGTGGAGGTTGTTCATCTTGCCAAAGTGAACACATTTTTTGAAATGGTACCATGTTTTGTTGAGCTTTTATTACACAATACTTTTTTCAGTCCTTTTTTTAATCTCGGCCATGACAAATAGGCCATATTACAAAAGCGTCTCAAACTAACACTGGAAACTAAAGCAACCAAGCATTTTTTTTTTCCACTTAAACCAAACTAAACCAGCAAACCCGCTTTAAAAACGTGTTAAATCCAAAACTGAAATAAAAAAAAAATGGCAAAACGACATAACATTGAAAACTAATGAAAAATGCTAAACTACCTCATAACCTTGATCTGCACTCTTTCAAAAGAAGCCCCTCTTTCAAAAGAAGCCCAAGGAGACTCTTGAAGACAAGGGAATGTGGAGGAGGGGGAGGGTGTTCAGGGCCGTGGTGCGGTGTGCGGGCAGGGTGAGTGGGGTCAGGGGTCATTGGAGGGTAGGCTCATTAAGAGGAGTCTTCCTCAGCAGCAGTGGTGAGTCTGTAGTTTAGATTAGCATTTTAATGAGCGTAGCACAGGGGCAGCACAGCAGGCTGACCTATCAGGTGCCGCTCCCACTATGTAAATGATTAATTACCCAGAATACACTGGGTTCATCCGTGTAACAAGCAAACCAGGCACCTGTCATAAAAATCGATATGATACCTATGTGTGTTTTGGGGTATACTAAATTGAACGAAGGCAAATGTAAGACGAATGAATGGGCTGTTTTGTCTCCAGGTGAGGTGCAAGAACACAGAGCCCTCTCATCTTGCCAGAGGTTCTTGTGATGCTCAACAGGGACAATCTTCTTTAATAATTGAACATATTTTATGTTAAACCTGGCGTTGCATTGACTGAAAGGGATGATTAGTGAATGGATTGGTCTGCATGGGGCAGCAGCTCAGAATATACCCTGCATGCCTCAAGCAAATGCCCCTCTCATCCATCCTTCCTTCACATTTGTGAACCCACAATGTCAGTGATGTGATCAAAACTATTTAATCTAGGGTAGGCAATTTGTCTTGAAAGCATCCTGACAGCAATCAATAAATCAAATGCTTTGACAATAACCTGTCTACTACCTACCAACCCAGCTACCTGTGTGTTCTCTGCCCCAGCTCTCATTGACCGGAGTCTTCCACAATGCTAGGGAGAAGCTACTGCTAAAGCTAGCTAGCTAGTCACCTGTCTTGGGGGGAATGGCTTTGGAGGGAGGACTGGAGGGAGGGGAGGGAGTTTTAAGGTTGGATACTGTCAAAAATCCTGTTTACTCCTTGTTTACCTGGTTTCTCCAAATTGCCTACCCCAGCTTTGATGCCATGATCCTTGGAAATGTTCCATTCCATATGGGTCCTGAAATAGGGCTGATCAAATGTAGATGCACAAAATTATTAACAAAGCTGTCATTTAATGAAACAACTGGTAAGCTGGAACTTAATTCCGATTTGACTTCAAAGAAACCAGTGGAGTGCGATATCGCTCGGCTGTAAACGGATGTATTTTGTGTGTGTACTGGTGCAGAGCTAATACCATTGTAAGCTAAATTAAGTCTTGTGACTTTCGAAAAAACGTGACGTGACACTTTGCACAATCTTTTGTTCCTCCTTTTTTCGTTGTGTAAATTGCATCTCAAATTTGACACCGCGGGTCACAGGGTCCTTTGTAGCGAGACACTGCAATCACGTGTCCTTGCAGTTATTTCCCGCTCCGTACGGATGTTCGGAGCGGGGGGAACAGAGATGAGTTGGCGGGGCCGTAATGGAGTGTAGCTGGCTGAAGTAGGTGCTGATGCTCTGGGGGTTGGAAGCAGCTCCCAGGGGGGGTGGGGGGGGGGCGACCGAGTGAGAGGCAGAGGCGTCGCACCAGGAGTCCTGTCAGGCACGACGCTCCTGTGAATGGTTCCGTGTTCTCGTTGGCCAGAGATAAGAGGACAAACCGGCTGTACTTGTTCCAACTGTAAAGACAGTATCGGTGGGTATCGGTGGGTTCCGGAGGAGAGGCCGACGGTGACGTCGAGATCGAGTTTTGGCAACACCGCGGTACGATTAAACGCGACGCGATGATACACGACGCGGTGTACACGACGCGATATTACTCAACGCAACGCGTTCCCTGGATAAAACAACGCGTGAACTTTATGAGAACCTAAATGTCAGTGCATTCATTTACTTGTTCTCATGGTGAGGATGCTCTGTGCATCTTAAATACTGCAATCTCCAATAAACAAATCAACACATAATATACTTATATTGATGAAATATTTATTGAAAAGGCACTATGAACATTGTGTCTGCTAACAAGAATGCGAAAAGCTGTGTCTTTTAAAGAAGTCCTTGCAGTGCATTTTGACAACGGTCCAAAATAACTACTAACAGGGTGTGGATGACAGTATCAGCTGTTCAAAATGTCTCCTAGCATTAACACAGTAAACCCAGAGCAACAGATAACATCTGGTGCAAAGTGTGTGTGTGTGTGTTTATGCATGTGTGTGTGCGTGTGTATGTGTGAGACTGTGTGTGTGTGTGTGTGTGTGTGTGTGTGTGTATGAGTGTGTGTGTGTGTGTGTAAACATGACACTGTGTTTGTCTGAGACTGTGTGTGTGTGTGTGTGTGTGCGTGCGGGACTTGTGTGTGTGTGTGTGTGTGTGTGTATGTGTGCATGCATGTGTGTGTATGTGTGAATGTGAGCCTGTGTCTTTGAGTGGGACCGTGTGCGCGTGCCCTTGTATCTAGGGTTATTTGTGCATCAGTGTAACTAGCGATCACAAAGCGTGTTGGGGAAAGGAGACTCGAGGAAGCCAATCTTCTTAATTATCTCTGAGATGGGCGCCGTGCTGCGAGAGCCCTCTGAAGCTAATCCAATCAGAGGCAAACAACAAGAATACTCGGCTTCTTTAAAAAAATGAGAGTGTCACGCTGTGGTCAAATTTCCCATGCCAACAACTGCTGGTTGTTGTGGCGTGTGACAGGCCCTCTCATCTCCCCCCTTGTTTTCATTACCTGCCAGGAGCTCTGTGGTACAAACACTGTAATGAGTGGTATAAAAGGCTGCTCCCTACCAAAAAGGAGACGGGAGTCAAAGTCAAGTTCGAGGAAAGAAAGACAGAAAGCTGGGGGGTTTTCTCGATCATTTTCCAGAGTCAAATCTGCGTTTAACCACAGACACACACAGTGCCTCCAGTGCTCACACAAATGCAACAGAGAGAGATGAGACACACTACACAGTGTTGATCATGTGGCACATCTTTAGCTCTATGTTGCCAATGATCTTATCATCTTATAGGGCCCAGAAAGGGCCCCTATAAAATGTTAATGTATGTACATAAACAAAGTGTTATGTCTTTAGATTAGTTTTTATTGTAGCACATTTGTGGCTTATAGGCCTACGCACTGACAAAACACAGAATAGGTTTTGCAGTGTGGGGTAAACAGACATTAAACTGTGCACACCGGTCACAGACCAGGTTGTTGGTGCACAATGTAAAGGTCATCAATGTTTGCATTGGTCTGGACTATCATTAAGAGGGCAGAGGGCAGTAGGCCTAATAATGACAGATGTAATGATAGATGTAAGAGCTGCTTCGCTTTTATTTCACACTGCCTCCTGCAGTTAATTGGACTCGTCGGGTGCCAGGGGAGAAAGACCGTGGCCCGAGTCAATACTGTTGTTTTAATGCGATTTTCAAGCGTCGCAATTCGCCATGCAGCGTTAGAAGTAACCTGCGCAGGGGGGGGGGGATGTATGGGGTGTGCGGCGGTTGCATTGAGCTTGCATCAGGTCAAGGCCGACCCACGGCGTGGGAGAGCTGCCACTGTGCCCGGGCCCGTCCCCTGAACAGCGACACGTACGCAATGCGGACACACACACACAGACACACATGCGCCGAAAAACACACACAGTGGCTGAGGCAGCGGTGGCCAGACACCCTACCACCCCGCCGTCGGCCGGACGCGGAGCGGCAGGAGTCCGGGGGTGGGGGTGGTGGGGGGGAGGGGGGCGTGGGGATGCATTTCAAACGTCCGTCGGTGGGCTGGGGGGGTCACTTCACAGCTCACAGCCGGACGCCCCGGCAGTGTGGGAGCCGGCGGCGGGACGCCCGGCCATGAAAAGGCAAAAAATAACAAACGAACAAACAACAAAGACGCGCGTGCGTGGCTGGCGTGCGTGGCTGGCGCACGGTGGCTGGCGCGCGGTGGCTGGCTCGCCGTGCCGTGCCCCCACCTCCCCCCCCGCGCCTGGCGATGAGGTCACAGGGCTTCACGTACAGGTGAACGCACGGCAGATGAAACAGCAGCCGCTCACCCCCCCCCACCCACAACCCACTGGCTGATTGCATTATCCAGTCAGCCCACCCGCACGCTGGGAGGAGAGGAAGAGCTAGCGGGGCAGATGGGACCGAGAATCTGACTCATTTAAAAAGGCCTTGGAGTTGCCAGTTGGCACCCGGCCTGTGAACTGAGGCAGAAAATACCATCTTCTAAATAATGAAATAAGCCCTCATTTAATGAAAGATTCAGGCTCCACATCCTTTTCCCACATTAAAATAAATCGAAGTCCTTGGAGGAGTCTGACATTATTACGGCGGAGTTTTCCCACATATTTCTCAGTGATGTGTACACTGAGTATCTCACACTACTTTGTTTTTTTAGCTCATTCATGCTCGCGCTCTCTGGCTCTCTCTCTCTCTCTCTCTCTCTCTCTCTCTCTCCCTCTCTCTCTCTCTCTCTCTCTCTCTCTCTCTCTCTCTCTCTCTCTCTCTCTCCTTTCCCCCCTCCTGTTATTTTACGTCCCGCTGGCCTTTGTGTAATTCAAGCGCTGGAAGCTAATTCATCACGGACGTGGCTGTTGCGCCATAGGTTAATTGATGCTAATGCTGACAATGCTAAAGGACACCGCAGGAAATGGCCGTGAACTTACACATAAACAACACGCGCTCTGTGATAATAGATGACCGGCACACAGAAAGATAAGCGACCAACCCAAAACGGGCGCCTGGCCGCTGTAACGCTGGAGCGCGACGTTCACACGCGGCTGAGGGTTAGCTAGCAGCAGATGCGCTCACTCGACTTCCTCTAAAATGGTAGGGAAAAGGGTTTTCTCTCCGTCTCGTGGCAGGTAAAATAATGAAGACCGCATGTGTGTTCCTTGTTCCAGTGGGGGCGGGGCTGTGATCTAACCTACATAAGGAAATGCATATGATTATTATTAGTATTATTATGCTGGCGTCAGCGGAGCCCGTTGCATATGTAGTATATAGTTCACAGGCATAATGTGAATGAACAACACAGGCTACCCAGAAGAGCCCCCATGCTGCTCAGAGACAGCAGCAGGGGGGCTTCTGCCGTTTGTAACGAAGCATCCGAGTCATATTTCATAATCAGAAAGTGATTTAAGGTCCCGAGACGCCGCCTGGCAGCTGCGGCATTACCGCATTTGCTTATTCTTACTCAAACGAAAATTCCTAGATATATTTGTTTGTTTGACTGTTTGTCATTCTCTTTGGAGAATGCTTTGCAGTTATTACGGCACCGCGCTGATATTCTTTTTTCTGCTGTACGTGTGTTGGTTGCGTGAAACGGTATCTTATTGCTGTAGCACAGCTCATCAGGCACACCGCAAATGTATTGTCTTGAATTGAGCTTTCTCGAATGTTTGCTGGAAGCTTTGTTCAAAACATACCAGATTAATGTGGACACATGAGAAAGGTAACATTTGTAGTTGAAGCTGGGTGTGGGTTTTCCTTTAAAACAGTGTTGAAAACCCATTGCCTATTTGTTGTTTGCGCTGCACGCGGGCCTACTGTGTACCGACAGCAACACTTGGTGCCCTGAATGCTCAGATGCCTTATTCTTTCCTTACATAGAAATTGCCGCGGGTTTCACTGCCTGGCTGTTGCTTTACGGCCAAAGATAGAACAGGAAGGTTCTTGTCCTGCAGTCGATCTGCCGTTGTGAGGTAACGTCAGCCAGTTCAATGGTTGTTTTTCTCCTCCCATTGTTGATGAACATGCTTTTATGTGCCAGCTCTGTGCACAGGATGGGTCTGCATGGAGCCGCCCCACCACAGCTCATTACAAGAATCAAAGTTATTCTTGTCACTCAGGGAAAGGCAAAAAATGTCTGATGTAGATTTTCTCTGATGTAATTTCATGAATACCCTGCGAAACTCGAGTCATTCGATCATTTGTTCTTTTACAGTAGATGTGTTATGTAGGAACAATATGCTGTAAAAAAAAAAAGAAGCTATATTGAACAAGCTTGCAGATATAAAACGAATATAAAAAACAAACAATAACGTCCTGCCCATGTGTGCTATTTCGCTAAGTTACATAAAGCTAGCGTAAATTTAGCTAACTTACATATAGTGAACACACAGCTATAATTATTTGGAGCAGAGATGCTAAATATGAATTACATAACAATGTATTTGTCATTTGATGATAATTAAACAAATTGCATTAAAAAAAAAAGCAATGCAGCGTAACGCCGTTCGTCCCCAGCGGCGTTGGGTTGTCGGTTGAACACAGCGACAGCGTCGCGACGTCGAACACCCCCCCCCCCCCCCCCCCCCAGCAAAAAAAAACACGTTGGTCTTCCCTCAATCGGATCATTCCGCCATCCTCGCGAAAGCGGCGCCCGAGACACAAATGCAAATTGGGCAAATTTAATGTAAGCCCAGACGAGACGCTAATAGAAAAATAAAAATTGCCTGGCGAGGTGACGAGTAATATGGCGAGCGTGTTCCCGCGCCGCCCCGGCGCCACCGCTCCACCAGAACGACGAGACGCGCGGCGAGATAATCACACGGCGTGCCCGCCGCTTTATGAAGGCAATCATAACTCCGGTAATCCCCACGCATCTCCGCGCTGCCAATGTTGTGTGTGGGGAGAGCAGCCAGCTGGCCTGCAACACTGCAGGACCAGCCTCTTTGGACAGCTGCTCAGAAACACACCGGGACCCCACCGCAGCCCATAACCTGGCAAACACACACACACACACGCACGCACACACACCCTAACACATTAGCGCACCCCTATCCTCACAAATACATTAACACACAGCAACAGACACACAAGCATACACACAGAGACACACACTAAGACAGACACGCAGATCCATGAAATCAACCACAAAAGCACACACAGACAGACTGATAGACACACACACACACAGACCACCTGTAACCAGAGCACACACACACACACACACACACACACATAAAAGGCCTGTGGTAGAATCCCCTCTGCTGACCCATACTTAGTAGCCACCTTTAATTAGCCCGCGCCGGCAGATCCACATTCATCCCATGAAACGCTGCTCCTCTCACTAAATGAGTCTGTCACTCATGGCCCGGTCCCACGGCTCCACCTATTACCCTTCACTACTGATTAACGGCCAGAAGTGAGTTTATAAATGTACCATATGCCCTACGTACTTCATTACCCCACTCCGCGGGAATGCTCCCTTCCTGCTCGGCTCGCGGTGTACTGTACGCGCGGTCTCTTCTGTGCACTCACACAGTGATATTCCTGGCTGTGTTATGCTAATGTTGCGTAATGTAGCCGCACATCACATGCGCATGAGCCTTTTAAGAGACAGAGACACACAGGAAGCCACGGCGTTGACAGACATGACGGAACTAAGAAGAGAGATAACAGCCATCATTAGGGCAGTGTCTTCAGAGAGCAGCTACTGTTTTTCTCCTTTAACAAACAGGGCTGCAGGGAGTTGTAAAAGAGATAAAATACACTCTAACTCCAGTGTGAATACTGATTTGAATACATTGATCGACCTCACTTCATTCCCTAATCGTTACTGATTAATCTAAGGGCTGGGACGGAGTGACTCCCTGATCATCCCTTATGCAGGACATGTAATGTTTTCTGTTTACACCTGTCTCTCCCTCCTGCTATCTCTCTCCCCTCTCCTCTCTCTCTCTCTCTCTCTCTCTCTCTCTCTCTCTCTCTCTCTCTCTCTCTCTCTCTCTCTCTCTCTCTCTTGCTATCTCTCTCCCCACTCTCGCTCTCTCTTTTTCCTCTCTCATTCTCCCTCCCCCCTCTCTCTAAGCCCTCTCATCTATCAGTACCACTACTCTCTAGGTACCAATACTCTCCAGGGACCAGGACCAGTCCTCTCTAGGGACCAGTACCAGTATGCTCTAGGTACCTGTACCACTGCTCCCTAGGTACCAGTACTCTATAGTTACCAGTACCAATACTCGCTAGGTACCAGTACTCTCTAGGAACCAGTACCAATACTCTCTAGGTAACAGTACTCTCTAAGAACCAGTACCAATACTCTCTGGGTACCAGTACTCTCTAGGTACCAGTACTGGGTACCAGTACTCTCTAGTACTCCCCCTCCTGTTCGCACATCCACTTCCACACGGGCAAAGACGTTTTGTCTTTTCAAACGCTGTCACCATGATCTATTTAATTACTTATCAATGCTGATCAAATGTCCCATTCAGTCTCTATTAGGCCAACTCAATTGCCCGCGCACCACAACGATTAGCCGCCGCAGGATGGATAGCCGTCGGAGCCTGACACAGAGATCTGGAGCGTCCCCGGGCCTGATAAGACACGGCACGGCGATAACGCCCCCCCTTCATTGATCCCACCCCGCTTGTTAACGAGCGCGGGCCACGCCCCCTCCCCCCCCATGTCGGAGTCACCAGCGCGGAAACCGTAAACCGTGGCGGGACAGTGGCGCTGTCTCCGGCTCCTCCTTATCAGGAGGAGCGGGGTCTGGGGCGGTCACCAGAGACGGGGGGGGGGGGGGGTGCCGTAAATAGCTCGCTGTCTTTTATCTCCATGTCTCCCAAGTTTATCTCGCTGGCTGTTTGTACTCGTCCGTGAGAGGGCTCCCATGGGGGGGGGGGGTTCCCGGCGAGGCGGTGGGTGGGCGACGCTCCGTGGTAGACGATGGGTGTCGGGGGGGGAAAAATACAAGATGTTAGACATTAGATGTTATGAAAGGGAGTCAAAATGTCTGCCGTGGCGTTCAACGACCAATAATTACCCCGCGGTCCGGCGTCAACGCCGTACAGTGATTAAGTGATTTTTTCCTCTGTTCTGCTGAAACAGCACAACAGAGATCAAATCTCTCGTATTTAGATGAAGGCACAGAGGCATTTAACACTTAATCACAGTGACCGTCCAGACTCCCATCTCTCCTACAATCTTTCTTTTCATCGTTCTTTTCATCATGGTTTCTTTTTTTATTAAAAACTCCCCGCATATTCCGAAGCGCGGCCCGATAACACATTTTCCCCCCCGCACACACATGACACATCCCTCACGCGAATCAAGGCTATGGTGAATATTTTCACCAGGGTGCTATCGCAGTGTGTTACCCTGCATGCATTTTTCATGCGCGGCATTCTATATTTCTCCTACTGCATCTTGAGCCAATAAAAGCAGCGTGTTTAGACATGCACGCTGCGATATTCCTCTGCGGTCTCCAGAACCTCGTGCAGGAGGGCCCCCGTGTCCTGAGATGTATGCAGATTGTCTGAGTCGGACCAGCGGCCCGTGCCACATGCAAATCTTTCTTCTCTCCAGCGTCTCCAGTGACCACGTGTGATGTGATTGTTTTCTTTTTTTTCTCCTTTGCCTTTGACTCCGTTCCCAAACAGGCCAATAACATGTCAGCCACACACACACACACACACACGCCGCGTTCCCTCGCCAGCGACTCGAAAAACAAAACCACCGGCGCTGCCGTCGCCGCCGCCACCGCCGCGCACTCGCGTTCCCTCAGCGGAGCGGTCGCTCCTCAGATGTTGTTCGTGATTTGGCTGCTCTGTAATTTATTTTGTGCTGGCGTGGAGAAAAAAGGGCTTCATCTCACACAATGAGTCCAGACAGGCATTCATTATTGAGAGACTTGAGTGCCATTGCGCTGAGTTAAATGATGGTGTGTAGACCATCAAACAGAGACGGGACCGCGTTATCCCAGAGTGTAGTTCCCAATCAGGAATGCGTGCGGGCCTTCTCGGGCCTCGCACCCGTGAGGCCGTCTCGTCCTCACGCCCCGGATGGGAGTAGCGGCGTTCACGTGCGCCGCGTGAACTCACTGTGCCCACTGCGTTTTGTACCCGTCTCATTGCGTCGAGCCATGTTGATGACCACAGCTGAAGAAAAAGAAGAAGAAGAAGAAGAAGAAGATGAATTACTCTTTTGATCCCGTGAGGGAAATTTGGTCTCTGCATTTAACCCAATCTTGAATTAGTGAAACACTCAGAACACAGTGATGGTGAGGCACACAGTGAGGTGAAGCACACACTAAACCCGATGCAGTGAGCTGCCTGCAACAGCGGCGCTCGGGGAGCAGTGAGGGGTGAGGGCACTTCAGCCATTCCTACTGGTCGGGGTTCGAACCGGCAAACCTCCGGTTACAAGTCCGAAGCCCTAACCAGTAGGCCGCGGCTGCCCCATCAGAAACGTGCGTCACGTTTCCGTCGATCCTGCGCAGAAACAATAACAGCTCAGGATTCCGCCTTCCAGACTAGTTGAAAAACTTCCGTCGCCATGGCCGACGCCAGGCGTGACATTCCGCGCACGATCCGCTCCCTCGTCAGTGGATCCAATTTATTTACTTGGATCGAGGAATACATTTGTCTGAACCATGTGGGAAATTACAGCGCATTAGGAGTCTGTCCGCAGACACCGGCTGCGTGCGCGCGTGGCAACCGACCCTGTTTTCCGTCATGGCGCTGCCCATCAGAACCCCTTGTGAGTTCCTCATCTTCTGCTATTACTTCTTATTCAATTTGCATGTTGAATGACTCGGGAGCGGCCCCAGTCTATTACTGTAACTGCTATTGAGTGCGGTGACACATGCACACACACACACGCACGCACGCACACACACACACACACACACACACACACACACACACACACACACACACACACACACGCACACACACACACACACACACACACACACACACACACACACACTCTCTCTCTCTCCCTCTCCCCTGGCCGCTTGCCATCCCCTGTTTTGAGGCTCGCTGTGATTCCGCGGTGACTGATGAAAAATGTTCACTGTAATTACCATCGCTCTTTGTTGACGTTAGGTCCGTCTCAGCCAACGGGAGCGACTCGCGTTGCTGCGGGATCGGGGGTGATGAAGTGAGAGGTTATCAAATGTTATCAGAAGAAGGATGATTTGGCTACGAGAGTCGAACGCTGACAATGTTCTTAAACAATCACAGTGGCGTTAAGTGAATGTAATAATACGCTGTGAGCCTGTGTGGTCCGTGTGTGTGTGTGTTTCTGTGTTTCTGTGTGTGTGCCTAGGGGTTGGGACCTGTTTTACTTTTTGTACAGGTGTATTTGCGCTGCTGTGTGTGTGTGTGTGTGTGTGTGTGTGTGTGTGTGTGTGTGTGTGTGTGTGTGTGTGTGTGTGTGTGTGTGTGTGTGTGTTAATGTGTGTGTGTTTGTGATGCGCTAGTGTGTGTATGATTGTGTTTCTCTGCATGCATGCGTTAGTGTGTGTGTGTGTGTGTGTGTGTGCGTGTGCGCGTATGTATGTATGTTCACATGCTTATACTTATACAGACTTTGAACCAGGCTGTCCTTACTGTCCTCACAGCTGACGTGCTGTCCTGGGCTGATGCCAGACGGGTCCTTTGAAGGAACCAGTAATAGGACAAGACTGTGATGAATTCCTTTTCAAACTGGATTCAGCGCTCGGTGGAATCCACATAACACATTATCCCGAGATAATAAGAGCTTTGTCTTCTATGAACACTAAACTCATTTCTTACAAGGGTTATTTCCGAATTTTGTCTGGCGATAGCTGTAAGAGCATGGGTAATTTCCACAAGCCGACTCTCTCCCAGTCAGGAAAGTGTCATTACACAAAGTCCAATTCTATAATGCTGGTTATTCTGACGTGTCTTGGGAGTAAATCTGTGTCATCATTTTCTTCCAAGGCAGCCCCGGCTGCACACGACACACGGCAGAATATTCAAAGAGAGTGTGGCGGTAATTCACCGTGACGTGTGGTGAATGTGACAGTTGTACGAATGCAAAGTTTATTATTCAAACAAATGGTTTGCCGGTTCTGCCACTGGAAGAACAGCTTTGCCATTAGAGTTCTTCCCAGGTCCTTTCAAGACTCCGGGAGCAGATATTTCCTGAATCTCATGACGCATTACCAACAAACAACGCCGCGCACTCCCATCTGGATTGAGTAGCTGATTCGTGTCGTAATGGAAAACAAATAAATAACAATTTGTTTCAGAGTCCAAGTCTTATTTCTATGAGCTATTGTGATTCAGGTTGTATCCACAGACTGTATAAAATAGGTTATATCCATCTATAGTATTGAATGCTCTGTTGGCGAGACCATAATAGACCCTCTGAGGTTGTAAAAAAAGGGCTTCCATCAACTCCAGGCGTGTTTGCAGAACCAACATGCAGCCAAAACGTTTCACGGCGGTGCAGCAAGGCCCATAAACCTCTCCCTTTGATTCACGCCATCATTCACCATTGTGGGGACATCTTTTCAGCCCACCTGACGCCCCTTTGATGAGGTATTTCTGTCAAAATCCTCCACGTCACCTGAGGCAAGCTTTACGACACCCGCTTGTTTTTTTTGCGAGGCTGTATTTATTTTTATTACACGCTCCTCAAATTGAGCGCGGAGGAAGACATTCATTTGTCTCCATGGCGATGCACCCTGTGTGTGCTGGTTTTACACCTGATACGTTCTAGTTCACCGATAAAGTAGTCGGCCATTTTATTCTGCTCGACGTCCTCACAGGGCAGTAGATCGATGCGGCGCTCCTCATTGAATAAGGCCGTGTTATTCAAACACCTGGCTTTTTAACTACGTATTTAGAACTTATGGGCTGTGCTGCTGTTTCTCTGGGATTCTCAGGGTGAAGCAGCTCCGACACCATGGTTAGCATGCTGGTTAGCATGCGTGACAGCTACTCTCTGCAATGGTACCGCAGGCGCCCTAGAGATGTGATCACTTAATTTGTGATGAGTGTGTGCGTGACAGGATATGTTCCACAAGGTTTAACTCCCTGAATGTGGCTAGCAATTCTTTTACCTATCGTAAAAAAAAGGTATGGCTAACTGTTCATTGACTATACAGCACATTTTGCACATCTGTTTACTGGTGGCAACTGCGATTGGAGCTCTCTCACAGGAAATTAAAAGTTAATATTTTATTCAGTTCTATATTCTGTATAAAGACTTCGCTTATCTCCGCAACCACAGAGATTCTCAATGGACTATTCTACGCTAGTTTAAATGTATGAAGTTGCATTCCAAACTGCTCCACGGTGTTTGTAATGACTGTGGTTGCAATCCAAGTGCCCACCACCCAACAGACAGCTAAAGTGTAAGGCATTAAGAATGGCCTTTCGTTCAGAAGGAGCAAACGGTGTCATATGATCGGTCCCACAACATACAGAATTGAAATATTCTTGCACGTTTGGCAAAGTGTCATCAGCGCTCCATGAGTCCCAGGTGCTGCTGGCTGCCAGGTGCTTCCATCTCTCTCCTCAGCACCAGATGTTGTGAAATGTATGATGGATGGCTCTGACTGCTTTCCCCAGCATCACACCCTCAAGTCTACCAGAGTTCTGATCCTTTGGTCGTTCTATATTTACCTTTATGCACGCATGCTCATTTACATCTTCACATACATTTACATTTACATTGAGAGTTAGGGCATTTAGCAGACGCTTTTGTCCAAAGCGACTTAGAATCAGTAGATTTGTGGGGTTCGACCTGTGCACAGTTGGAGGTATGGATCGAACCGCCAGCCCTCCGATTGGTGGACGACCCGCTCTACTCACTGAGCTGCTACCCGCCCCCCAAAACTCGGCTACATTTACAAATGCGCTTGACATTTTCTGCTTATATTTAAATCCATTAAGCAGTGGGTAAATTAACACACACCGACACACTTATGGGCACGCACACACCACTCGTCACACAACGGGTCGATAAGATCGCGTGCGCCTCAGCGCGGGTGTCAAAAACAAAAGGGTGAGTCGTTTTTTTTTTTTTTTTTTTTTTTTTTTGTGGCGGTCGTCGAGGGCAGAGAGTCAGCCGCTGATACACTCCAAACACCGTGACAAAGTGCCGTAACAAAGTTACAGTGCGGCCGTCATCCGATGAGTGGCGACCTTTTAAAGAACACACGCCGCGATCATGGCCGAGTGGGCGGCTATGTAGTGCAGCGGTTCGAGAGACAGTCGTGCTGATTGAAATACTCCATACATTCTCACTCACCGTGCAAACACTCTCAGAGAGAGAGAGAGGCCCCGGCGCCGCGCAATGACGATTGTTGAGATAACAGATCTTGACTCGTTTCGCGTGCACTTGACATTTAAGCTTGACCTTAAACAACGCGGGACTCTGTGTTAAAACAAGTGAACAAGACAGAAAGCTAACCCCGGGGGGGACGTCATTTACATTTCTCTGCATTGAAACGGAGGCGGCAGAGTCTTATTTCTTCGTCATTTGTAGTATCTCTTTCTGTTTGTTCATCTTACAAAACACCGGATCCAGACCCCTCGGAGGAGCAGCCTCGCAGAGGTACTCAGGATGCGACGCGACCCGTAACCCCCAGCAGAGTTAGCGCGGTGTTTTACCTCTTCAAATGCTATCGCTCAACGAGGGAACAATGGGAATTATGGCTGAGCCATGAAAGGTAGAGTGAGCTAGCTATATGGCAGCGTTGCAGCGCATGTTTCTGCCCGTTGAGCCAGGGGTCTGGGATGGACTCTGTGTCTCGGCTCTAGGGGATGCAGAGGGTTCTAAGAGGGGGGCCAAAGCACTTCCCCCCCCCCCCCCCCCCCCCACATAAAGACAAGTACACCAGGGTAATTAGTGATTCTGCCTAGTGGAATCATGGTAGCTGAACAGCCCTCATCCCTCAACCTTAACGCAGCAGGCTGAAAGAAAATGAATTGGTTGCATAAAAGTTGAGATTACTTTTGCATTCAATTACAGCGAATTCATTATGTAGTGGCCTGCATATATAGCACCGGCTCCATCCAATGGGTGAGAAGTAGGGCCTTATATAGCATGGTGAATAAATAAAACACAAGACACAGCTTGTGGTGTTAAAATCCATTACGTGTAGATATTGTTCTGTGTGAGAATGCGCATTTCAACCAAACATTCATTTCACATTTACAATAAGCTATGCCCGATTAACCTCAATGTATTTAAGATGGCAAACGCACAATATTAAAACTGAGGGGGAGTGAGAATTAATTAAAGTCCTACTTTTTCATTCAACGTGGCTGTCAAGACCTCTGTGTGGCAGGATATTGAAATCAATCCAGGATTTAATACGGTGGGCGCTCTTCCTCAGCCCAGGATGAACATGGAATACGTCCACACTCATGGCTGAGAGAGAGGGGGCTTTAGAGGAGCTCACAGACAGTGCTGTGTTCCACACACACACACACACACACACACACACACACACACACACACACACACACACACACACACACACACACACACACACACACAAACACACGCACGCACACACAGACACGCACGCACGCACACACGCGCACGCACACACAGACACGCACGCACATGCACGCACACACGCGCATGCATGCACACACATGCATACACACACAAACGCACGCACGCACACACACATGCACGCACACACACACAAACACACACGCGCACGCACAGACACGCACGCACACACGCACATGCACACACACGCGGACGCACACATGCACATGCACACACACACACGCGCACACATACACGTGTGCACACACACGCACGTGCACGCACGCACACACACGCACGTGCACGCACTCACACACACGCACGCACGCACACAGACACGCACACAGACACGCACGCACACACACACACACATACACTTATATACACAGAGACACACATATGGATACAGTATATGTAAATTCAAAAGCACATTTGTACGTAAAACGTAAATTGTACAACATGCATATCTGCACATTACAACATGCGTGCTCGTGAATCACGCTATTGTAGGCCTACTGCATGTAGTGTGCAGCGTCCAACATTCCAGCATTGTGTTTCCTAATGACACTGTGCGGTGTGATGTGATGTTCTAAAGCATCCATGTATGACCTGATGTTGGCGTCGAAACGTGTCTATGGAATTGCAATGCGCCGCGGCTGCCCGACAACCCTCCGCCGCTGTGGCGTGTGCGGCCGCTCCATTTGCCTCCGCGCTCAACCCCCGCATTGAATGCATTTGATGCGTCTGAACAGCAGCGCCTTAGACCCGCTGCTTTCATAGCGTGTCAAACCTCGCCACCGATCTACGGGCTCTGGCGCGCAGACGCGCGGCGGCTGACAGTCAAAGCCGTGTGTGAAGCAGATACGTGGTACATCCCATGCCACCGCTTTTAAATCCCCTTCTAAAACCTCTGGGTCTCGTATCTCTGGGTCTCAGTGAACCATATTCAAGTTTGGGCTCACTCTGAAGCACATGTTATTGCCAATGTGCGAATGTGTTGCGGTGTGGGGGGATGACATTCACAGTTGAAGTCAGTAAGTCATTGATGGCCCCCCCCAAAAAAGCAAATGGATAATCCTCAAAATAAGACTGTGCTTTCTTTACTTCTTCATATCTAAATTAATTTAATCAGTGAAGTGTTTTTTTTTGTGTGTGGTTGAATGTTTGTGCTGCCAACAAACTAATTGATGTACTTATTCATGCTAGCAGTCGTTCAAACATGGAAGTGGTTTCACTCAAGCCAGAAATTATCATGATAAAAATAACATTATTATTTATTTCATCTTTATTATTATCATCTTTATTATTATCTAGCATTTTATAAAGACCAGTATGTCATGCATACAATTTCCAGTAGAGAGGATAGATATGGACAGTTAAGATCTCCTTATCATTATTTAAGTATGATAGAAAATCAGAACTATGATAAGAAAGTATTGTGGATTGTGCTGTGACTCTTTCCACTCCACTGGACGGTGTTCACAGTCATGTGTCCACTTAGTTGAGTGATACAGGTCATAATTATAAACCAATTTATTTTTTTAATCAGCGTGACATTAAGTGGAAGCTTTCCACAGAGGACACTCTCAGAAGCTGTCCGGGCCCAAGGGGAACCGGGGATAGAGGGAGCAGGAGGAAGAGGAGGTGGAGGAGAAGGAGGAGAATGGGGGGAGGGGAGGAGGAAGAGAAGGGGGATGAGAAAGAGGAGGAAGAGGAGAAGGTGGAGAAAGAAGAGAAGGGCGATGAGAAGGAGCAGAATGGAGAGGAGGAGGAAGAGAAGGGGCGGAGAAGGGAGGGGGGGGGGGGGGTGAGGAGGAAGGGAGGGGGACTAAGGAGGAAGGGAGGGGGACTAAGGAGGAAGGGAGGGGGGATGAGGAAGAAGGGAGGGGGGTGAGGAGGAAGGGAGGGGGGTGAGGAGGAAGGGAGGGGGGCTGAGGAGGAAGGGAGGGGGGCTAAGGAGGAAGGGAGGGGGGTGAGGAGGAAGGGAGGGGGGCTGAGGAGGAAGGGAGGGAGGATGCGTTTGGTTGAGTCCATCGGAATGGAAAAGTTAGCAAAGCAACCCATGTGTGATTTGCAGTAATTGGCCAGGGGTTCTGCTTCGGCACACATATGCATCCCTTCAAGACGCGCGGTGCGGCTCCTCTTCAAAGCCCCCGGATGAGTGTCATTGTGTTCATTATTTCAGGGCCCCCCTCCCATACACACACACACACACACACACACACAAAGTGAATGGGATCGATCCTAATTGGACGGCTGTGGTCCCTGGGAATGTGTGACACTGTAATCTAGCACCTAATTACGTGTGCAAACGGATCCATGAGTGCATCTGTCGCCGCGTGGCCCGAGTTTGGGGTCACGTAACGAGAGGGCGCACGGATGACACATACCAATGAAACGACTGACTGCAGCGACTGTAACGCAGTTGATGAAGAGCAGGGGAATCAATGTGGGCGCTTCACCAAAAACAAAGCCCACTGTGTCACTCGTGATTGACTGTAAAGTTTTGTCTGCAACAATTCTGAGTGAGTTATTGCATAGTTTGAGTTGTTTGGTGTAACAGCGTTTCTCACTGTGGGATACCTATGGCTCAATATCTGCACAGGTCACAAATCATTCATCCTTCATAGGTCAACATGAGTAATAAACGTGTGTATACACTAATCCAGGTTTAAGACTTTGGGGAAGCTTTATGATAAAACAAAAAATATTCAAGAGTGCTAAAGCCAAAGCGTCGTGCAGTAAAACAAACAGATCAAAGGCAAACACTACAAATCATTGGTAAAATATATTTGACTCTGGCTTAATTTGATTGCGTAAGAGAATAATGACATTACTCCAGTCTAATTGGCGAAAACTTAAAATATTCAACATTCAAGAAAAATTAATTATTCCATGGTAATTATTGTTGATGAATAACCTCTTTTTTCCTTACCAATTAACATGCTTTTTTTTTTTTTTTTTTTTTTTTACCGGTAATTGCAGCAAGACTCACAACCACATTATGAAATCATGCAAGATCAATCACATGATAATAGCTCATTGGCAAAAGGGTTGAAATAACAAGAATATGAATTCAAGCAAGACAGAACAAAAATATTCATGTATAAATACATCATTCATCAGATATCATCTCATCCTAATTTATGTTTTAAGGAAAGGTCAGTTAAATGGCACTGTGCTGTGCAAAAGGTAAATGCCAAATTATTGTCTGGATTTGAACATTTTCCCAGGCATTGCTTTTATCAAAGCAGATGAAGACTTTCGGGCTTGAGAAAAAACCCAACTGTCTGGATCCTATCCACCCAAACTGACCCGTGACCATCTTAAGACCTGTCCACCATGCCAGAGATCCTGATAGAAATGCTGGATCTCCCCATGTGGAGTACTGAACACAGTGTAGTCATGCAGTCCCTACTGAGCGCATGTCTTTCCTCATCACAACAGTCCCAACAACCATGTTCCACAAACGAGCTGCCTGAGTGAATATCTCACCCAATAGAACATTGTTGCGTCAAATGTTTTGGTTAACAAAGACGTTTAATTAAAGAAGTTTAATTAAATCCCGACCAGTTATGTTACTGATCTGATCAGGAGTTAACAGGGTGATCAGGGTGTACTCTTTGTGGCTTTGGATAAAAGCATCTGCTAAATGCCCTCAATGTAAATGTGACACCAATGAGGATAAGAGAGAAACCGCAACTCTTTCTGTTTTATTTAACTTTATATTCACCACACTTTCAAATTAGTGAACCACTGACAAAAAAAAAAAAAAGCACTTCACCCAAACGTCTCGTTCGCTCTTGAGAAGCTAAAGAGACAAAACAGTAACTTTATAAAGCGCCTTAATGGCCACTTAACCACTGTTTCACAAAACAGCTGAAAGAAAACCACATCATTTGCACCCTCAGAGAAGTGTTTCTCAGGATGTGAGACGTGCAGCCCTGGGGGTGTGTGATGGTACTGCAGGTGTTAGGTGGGACTCCTCTCTTTAAAATAGACAAATGAACGATGACAATTTCCCATCCATGTGTTGTGTTCATTTGTGTCTGCTAAATAAACACACTGGGCATGAGCAGCGTGGCTGACGCGTTCTGTCCCCTGTGTCTGGCCGGCCAGGGCCCTCTTGCAGTCCTGACTGTGTATGAAGGGCTCATTGGCCCTCTGCTCCGGCCACTGCATGTGTATTTATCTCTTTTTAACCGTTTGCATATGAGGTGCCACTGCGGAAAGGTCTTGATGACAATTTAGTGGGACACCTGAAGTCAATGGTTGGCAACCACTGCCTTAGCGAATGTAAAAGCAACCAGCCAGACCCTAACCCTGGTGTATTCTTTATGAACCACTACAAATCATGGTTCAAATTTGTATAATGTGTCCAAAAACATCCTCACAACCAAAATAAATGACATGTTGCAGACAAGTGAATTCCAATAAGCATTGCGTTCACCAGTTGCACATTTTTTATGAATTCCCTTTTTTACCATTTGTGTTCCTTGCATGCTTTGGAAAGACCTTTTTCCCCTTTGGCTATTTCCTCCACCCCAACCCACCCTCCCCGTTGTTCCCGCCGTTGGCCGACAGAGATTCCAAGGGAGCCTCGCCCTGGGCGAGTCCTTGGTCCTGGGGTCTTGGTCCAGGGCTGACGTCTTCGGCCTCGCCTGGAGGAGCCGTAGGGCCGGGGGCCAGCTGACACCGAGCCCCCCGGGGGCCAGGGGCCTGTGGGCGCGGGGGGCTGATGAGAGGGGGGCCGACAGGAGGGCCCGGCCTGGCCCCGCGGTCTGCAGGCGGTTAGAGAGAGAGACGCTTTGCCAGGGTGGTTGTGAGCGCCCCCGTGTTGACTCTGTGAAGTGTCGGTTTCCCGGGAATGGTCGGTAGCTGTTCGGGGGTTCAGTCGGGTGAAGGGAAAACTTTCCCTGAATATTGAAAGGCGCGTGTGCTCAGGCCTTGAATGTGGCTTTGTTTTTGTTCTCTAGTTCCTCTATTTTGGGCTTTTTTTCTATTTTCACTTTGTGAATAGCTAAAAACAAAAAAGTATTATTGCACCGTGTGGGTTAAAAATGAGAAGACGATATTAGCTTGTCTCATTTTCACAATTATCTTCTGAGCCACTGTTCCATTCCAGAGAGGTATTACACATTCCATTCTCACAGGATTCACAGAGACGAGACGCAGCCAAGGCATGCAGCTTGGAAAAGAGCTGACACAATAGCAGAGATGCTAATC
>JAXIVH010000005.1:1089383-1091883 GCA_036785325.1 Urophycis tenuis | reverse complement strand
CCCTCTCAGCCACCGCCTCCATACAGACCGCTCCCTGTCTCCCTCCCATCCACCGCCTCCATACAGACCGCTGTCTGTCTCCCTCCCAGCCTCCATACAGACCGCTGTCTCCCTCTCAGCCACCGCCTCCATGCAGACCGCAGTCTCTCTGCCTCTCAGCCACCGCCTCCATACAGACCGCTGTCTCCCTCTCAGCCACCGCCTCCATACAGACCGCTGTCTCCCTCTCAGCCACCGCCTCCATACAGACCGCTGTCTCCCTCCATACAGACCGCTGTCTCCCTCCATACAGACCGCTGTCTCCCTTCCAGTCATACAGACCGCTGTCTCCCTCCATACAGACCACTGTCTCCCTCCATACAGACCGCTGTCTCCCTCCCAGACACCACCTCCATACAGACCAGCCACCCTCCTCAGCCCGCCGGCCTGCCTAGATTACCTTTAGTAGCCCTGGTGGGACCAGAGGTGCAGGTGCATCCCTACAGCCAAAGAGCAGTCTGTCTGTCTGTACGCGCAGCCCCAGTGTCTTTAGACTAATCTTTGTTGGGAAAACTAATCTCAGCCGGCGGCATCTCAATGGCTCACCCGGCAAGTGCGCTGGGACCTGGCGATGTGTAATTCCCTCTCTCTCTTTCAACCCACAGTCCTGTCCATAAAGGCACAAAAAGCCCATACAATCCCAGCCACTCATCACATCACGCACAGCACTCTGTATGTCTCCGTCATTACAGGCGTTCATGATGTAGCTTATTGGATTTCCACACATCACTCCATGGATGGATGTGTTCTTTTTACGTAACCACGGTGTCCCCCTATTGGCTCCTTGAGGTCAGGTGACCGGCTCCATGCCCTTCTGGAGTGGAGGGTGAACGAAGTGTGTTGCTGGGTCGGTTGGTGTGTTGTCTGTGTCTACCGAGAGGCAAGGGCCAAGTCAGAAAGGAGAGAAAGTCGGGCTGTTTAGAGGGCAGCTAAGACCTTTAGATTTCCTGCATGTCTGTTCGGTCCCACTCATGATAAGTGCTCCTACTGTCACACTTTGTCACATCAAAGGCCAGCGCTGCAGAGAAGAAAAGTTCAATTCGTTCAAGATGCCTGGTGGGAATATAGGCAGCAACATACCCACTTTTACTTGTTTATTCATGTATTTATTTATTATGGATGCGCACCTCGTTTTTTTTTTTTTTTTTTTTTTTCCACAGTTCTGAATACAAACAGGCGGCTGATATCAGAATGAATAAACACCGCATTCATCTGTATATTGTGGAACAACAGCCCCCCCCTTGAAAGCTCCTGCGATTTGTCCTCACGTAGAGAGACAGCGGCGGCGTGCGCGGGGACATGGGGACACTCTCTCCCGGAGACTCCGGGAGACGCGGGGGGCCCCCCCGGTGCCCCAGCTTGTATTACATTATCACGGCGCATTGTCTCCCGATAAGGATGCAGTGCGTGAGTCAGCCGCCGCGCGACAGCAAATGGCAGGGCTCCCAGAAGAGGGCTGGTGGTTGATGTCGAGACACGTTCTTCTGCTCACAGCGCACAGAGCTCTGTGGGAACCCACCTGGCTTTTATCTCTATCGCCGCCGACTGTCTTCATTAAGACAGAGAGAGCATTGTGGCGTTGTTGGCTGGTTGTCCGTGACGCACAGCGGCCAATACCTGAGAAGATGTTATTCGCAAATGTTGTGAGATAAATTACGTGTTAGTGTGATGTGCTTTTTTAGAATTGGACATCAAAGACATGATTGCTTTCTGACAAAGATGACTCGTATTTCTTGAGGGAACCATTTTGCAACAGGGACTGGTGTTGAGTCTGAAGGGAAAATGATTGGTTGAAGATTTACCAAGAACGACACCACCTTGCTACTGAGATGCTTCCTCGAGGCCGTCTCTCAAAGTACTGTACTGCAAAAACGGTGTGAAATAACAGAAAACGTATGCTAGGATTTCCCTCCCCACACAATTCTCGTATACACGAGCAAGTCACAGTCAATGTAAACACAAGACACTGGCCATGAATAAATCACAGCTACAGGGGACAGTATTCTCTACCAGCTGGATCGATGTGGAGACTACATGTGACAGTAGAGACAGGACTACCTCCTCTCTGCCCTGCAGCAAATACAGGTTGACAAGCAAAAACTAATATTCCTTCTTTTGTCACACTGCGGAAAACAAAACAAGCCAGTCAAGGATTTAGCCTTTTAACTTCTGAGGATGAAGCGCTCGGTAAACACTTTTGCATTTGCAGAAAGTTTTTTTTTCTTTGCCTCTCCCTCGGAGGATGATTGTAATCCATAATGGAAATGGGACAGTTATTGCGTATGCATATTATCATATTTGTAGAAAAGCAATATTGATAAGCAAAAATGAATAATGATGAATGGGAAAATACTGAGGACTCGATGATGCGTGACGGCATAAATCAGCCGCTAAATATTAATCAAACCAACATTCAAATTAAATCAAATACTCGCAAACTATTTTAGCATATTCAATCGTT
>JAXIVH010000005.1:1066883-1081883 GCA_036785325.1 Urophycis tenuis | reverse complement strand
AGCACACTTCAGATTTAGTCTCCTTCCATCTTAAAAAAAAAAAGTAAAATATACCTTTTCAGATGGAAGGACGGCCAGGCCTGGGTGTTTTGTATGGGATGCAGTCCACGTTGCGTTTCAGCCCGGCGGTGGTCATTAATATTTCAGCCGTACCAAGAGGTGTGTATTCTCAATGTCAGAGCAGACTGGGACGGTCTTCCTAATGCACAGAGGACATTGATCTGAGAGGCTGTGGGTCTCATTAGACAGTCAGGCCCTGTCGTCCTAGCAGACCTACAGACACTGTGGAGTCCTACGGAGGCTCAAAGACCAACAGAGCATAATGCAATGATTATGCTTATAAAAGATGATAATGAATAATGTAAACACGGTGGGACGCTGCTTCCCATAAAGGCCTGAATGAAATGTTTTCACTGACTGGCCCGCTCACTTGCTCAACATTTGCTCTGTTTCCAGCTCCCACGATGCTGAACCCATCAGACAGGCTCCTTAAAGGTCAGCCAGAATACCTCAGGATGAGGATCTTTCAAAATATCTGCCCTTTGTCCGAACCTATTCATGAGCAGCAAACAATCTGCCGCTGAAAATAGTTGTCTGTTCCGTCATTCATTCATTAATTCCCATCGGCTCTTTCGCTTTTTTTTTTTTTTGCGTTCAGGGTAAAGTTTGTGATCGGGGTGAAAGAGTTCGGGAACCAAAAACTCACGTGCGCGCTTACAAAGGATTCATGCGTTCATCGTATCCGCCCCCCGGCCATGAGAAACGGGCTGCCCCTCCCCCTCGGCACCTCCTTGGTACCAAGTGGGGGACGGCCCCCCTGAGGTGAGGGGGGGGGGGGGGGGGGGTGAGCCCTCAGAGCCACGGCGCCAGCTGGCCTCACTCAGCAGAGCACAGCCCCCGTGGGCGGGCGTCTCAGACCCCAGAATGCACCGCTGTCGTCGGCTCGCTGATGGGTTAGCGAGCCGACAGACACTGCTGGCCAGCAGTGTCCCCCCCCCACCCCCGGCTCTGAAGAGCACCCCTTCATGCAGCCTGTAGAGGAAGCAGCCTGAGTTTGGAGGCTGTCGGGCGGGGCGTGTGCCCTGGTGTCTGTCTGCACCATTCTCGGCACGCGGCCCACTGCAGACTTTCTGGGGCTTCTGGGCAAACCTGGCCTCCCCCCCGGCCCCGCGGAGACGACAAAAGAGCTGGGGGGGGGGGGGGGGGGGGGGAAGGACGAGGAGTGGGAGTGTGTGGGGCTTTGGTATGACAAATACGGCCGGGGTCCCTCTTCCAGCGTTGGCTCTTGTCGCCGGAGGGGGGGGGGGGGGGGATTGGGTCTGGGTTTGCTCGCGGCGGCACAGCGTGGCGTGGAGTGGAGTGGCAGAGCGCCCCCCTCCACGGCCGCTCGTCCCCACGCCGCCTCTAATGAGGCGGCGTGATGGAGCGCCGGGGTCCGCCAGGCCGCCGGGGCGAGGGGGCCAGCCAGATGTCGGCCCGTGCGCCGCTCCCCGTCCCCTCGGCTCAGCCCGCGTTTACCGCTCAGCCCATCTGCCGCCGCGGCTGCTGCTAAACCACAGTCAATATTTAGCCAGGGTACCGGCGGCGCCCGCCCACAGTTACCGCCGCCGTCTGGCGAATTGGATTTCTCTTTTCTCTCCTCTTTCCCATTACCTCCTCTAACTGGGAAGTGTAAACACTCGCGCCCGCGCTCTCGGAACCTCTGTGCGCTTGCCCTTCAGATGTCCCAGCGCTCTGGCTGCCTGTCAGCGGTGGTGTATAGTAATGAGGGGAGAGAGAGAGACAGAGGGAGGGAGGGAGGGAGGGAGGGAGAGAGACAGAGGGAAGGTGAGCGAGAGAGACAAAGAGAGAGAGAGAGACAAAGAGAGAGAGATGGAGAGAGAAGGTGAGAGAGGCAGAAAGAGAGAGACAGAGAGAGGGTGAGAGAGAGAAGGTGAGAGAGACACAGAGAGGGTGAGAGAGAAGGTGATAGAGACAGAGAGAGGGTGAGAGAGAGAGAGAGAGAGAGAGAGAGAGAGATGTTTCAACGTTTGATCACATCCAGTGCTCTGCATTCCTGCGTGACTCAGCAGTGAGTGGCGGGTCAGACAGGAGCATCTTGACGTATACCGGCAGGAGATGTCCCGCCCCCCGGAGGAGAGAGCATGGAGGATGAATACATTAAGGAGGGAAAGAGAAAGGAGAGTTTTAGAATGATGTTAGTCTTGGAGTCAAGCCGCTGCTTGTGGAGGACAGTTTACATCACTTGTATTTTTCGTGCTCAACAACGACATAATCGTCGTGGTTTGAGCTCTAAATAGCCAAACACTGAGATCTTTACAGTGCCGTGACAGTACACAGACTCCCTGCCTCCATTAGAACCCGTACAGAACCAGAGTAAATAAACAACACCGGAGCAGAGAAACCCGATATGAATTCAAGCGGCTGGACAGCTTTCCATTGCCGCTTCTTCATGGAATCTGAGCAGATTCATTTTTAACAAGCAGGCAGGAGTGAGAGCGAAAATGAGGTTTTTTTCACCGCGATCTACAATCCAGACGCGTAACGCTTCGGATCTCATCAGCGCTTCTGAGTCACACTGAGCGCAGACCGTGGAAATGCATCCGCCCCGCCGCCATCACAGAGCCCGGGATAAAAAACACAGATTTTTATTAATTTAGTTTTTCAGGGCAATAATTTGTTTCGATTCAATGGCTTTTTTCTTCTTCTGCTGACATTTTCTGCACCGTCAATAATCGGATGAATCTCTCATAATAATATATGATAATAATAACATATATTTCGTCATATATTTACAGCACTCCACAAACACGGCGATGTTTCTTATGAGTGAGCATCGGTTCATTTCAGTACAACCGTTTTTCACTGAGAATGCGGCTGTAGTTGTAGGAGTGTGTGCAGCTATATACATGATACAGTATTGCAGTATTGTTATTTGTATTGGCAGTATTGTTTATTGGTATTATTGTGCCTTCTGTTAAGACTTTAGGCCAGTGTTTCCCAAACTGTTTTCTCTTGTAAAGCTTCAGCTGGCTTATATACTCCTTCATCCACGCAAAACCAGATGTTTTCCTTTGAACTTACATGATAGTATCATGATTTAGCATTAATATCAATATTCTTCAGACTTTAGACATGAGTGATGTAGGTGACACTCAGTAATCCCTGACTGGGGAAGGTAGGGTATCACCATAAGTGTGTAGATTTCAGTCCATTATTGCAGAGGAAACAATTTTCCAAAAGCTGTATCCTCTAAACATTACACCCCAACAATGTCTCCTTTGTGTTCAGAAGATTGTGTTTTGATACACCGATGTAGTACAAAGTACTTCAGTACTTGCTTGTTGAGTAGAGCACCTTTTGTACAGTATGTAGACTTCTATTGTTAAACTACATAACTAGCTATTATCCACCCTTCTGGCTTTCGTGGTTGTATCCTCTGAAGAAGGGGAAATGTAGCGATTGGCTCTCGAGAAGCCTTAGAACGGGCTCCGCCAGTGAATTGTCCCTGAATCACGGTGGTGCTAGCGGTCCCTATGAGCCTTTCCTTAGAATTTCTCTTTCAGACTGTTTATAATCGACTGATTTCACGCAACATTTGATGGACTCACCATTGTACAATGCTACAACGTGAAACCCTGAAACTGCAATTTCATTGCATTTTCGGCAAGGCTATAACAAAAAATGTTCTCTGGCCTGATCTCATTACATCCCATTTATTTAGCTGACACTTTCATCCAAAGCGCCCTGCGATGAGTGGTGTTCAGCCATTACTATGCAACCCAGAAATTGCCGGAATCACCTATCACGTATCGCGACTCGCAAGTCCGTAAAATTCATCAAATAAGCAAATAAGCATCAAATAAGCCACCAATATTGAAAAATATGTGTCATCCTCATCGTGAGCAGTGTTAATCATAATTGCTAGTCATGCAGACTGTTCAATAAACAGGCTCTGATTGAAAAAAAACAGACAGGCCACCAGCTCCTTTAATGTTCCCCCCTTTGTTATGCGCTGTTGTCTGAGCGATGCACGCCTGCTGCCCGCATTTCAATCAAACACGATGGGGGGGGGGGGGGGGGGGGGAGCGTGATGCACCGCGGGGAGCCTCAGCTCGGACATGTTCTCCATTTTAACGCCGTGCGTCAAAATCGGGACTCCCCTCTGGAAAGTCCCGCGTACAGCTAGCTAGCACGCTGCGTCTCACGCCGCGACCCAAACAAAGCCAAAGGTACTCGAAAGCCCGCGTCACGCGCGTCACATGCTCCCGGCCTCGGATCCCCGGGGCTATGAACGGAAACGGACCTCGTTCTCTGCTTCGTTCCAATTAATTCTCCCGTGATGAGGATGGGGGGGCTGCCGAGGCTGAGCGTGCTGGCTGCCGGCGGGGGCTGGAGGAAGCGGAGGCTGCGGGTTGGATCCTGTTTCCTGTTTGATGGATCCTCCCCGTGTGCCGCGCTGCGTTCTGAGACTTCGACCCATGACCAGGCTTCGTCTGCCGTCGTGGTTTGAAGTGTTACTTTCGACAAATACCTACAAGATGGAAGATATAGCGCGTCAAAGGGAAGTATTGAACGCCCCTCAGCTCTTGCTCTTGTTCGATAAATAAATGAAAATGCATGTACTCTATTTTTTTGTGGTGCGGAGCTGGATAGCTAGCTTCAAAGAATCCTAATTAAATAGTTAAAGAACTAGGACCCAGAAGCTCACATGTACTCACTTTATGCATGACTCTACGAAGTGATGCATAAATACAGAACACATTCAAGTGCATAATACAACCTGAGCGGTAGTTAGTTTTCCTTTTCCAACCAGAATTAAGATGCAGAAGTCATGATTTGCATAGACGACAGAAGTCACTGGACCACCAAATGTTGCTAGCCAGAATGGAACAACAACTTTGGTTGACATTCATTTGGAACACAATTATCGCCTCCCATGGTCCATTTTTTAAACGCTCTCTGCCTTGATAAGATTGATATATTTGTTGTGGCCTAGCTTGCAGCTCAATCTGTCCAGCAGAGATTTAGACACGTAGCACACTCTATTTCACCGTTACAGCACTACACTAAATCACCACTCACCACCACCTCCTCCACCACCACCACCACCACCTGCACCTCCACCATCCACCCTCACCCACTCCTCTTCCTCTATGGCCTCCAGTGGTAAACTCAATGCAAAGCACACATCCAGCTGTGTTATCACACACACACACACACACACACACACACAGTACAGGCTAGCCATGAGTTGTGAGCTACATTTCCATGTCATTAGATCCACATCTTAAACAAGGGGGTTGCGGGGGCCCCACTCGTCCGCAGGGCAGGGCTGGCCTTTGTCGGTTGACGCCTCTGTAATTCCGCTAATATCGCTATGGTAACGCTGACACTGAGCCGTGGCGACGGCCCATTGGCACTCCGTGTCCGGTCAAGAAATAAGCAATGAGGTTGCCACACGCTCGGGTGGAAAAATAAAAAAAAATAAAAAATATGATATCGCCCCAGAACACACGAGACAAGCGAGGGACGCATGGCGGTGATTTGATGTCGGCGGCGCGTGGAAGACACTTGAAGGTCACCGCTGGTCTGGAGGGGGGGGGGGGGGGGTGGGCTTTCCAGCTCTCATCTTTGGTGCTTGTTGCTCATCCTTGTGGTCAGAATAATGGCTGTTTGGTTTATTTCCACAATGTCAAGAACTACTGACATGGCGGGCGCTCGAACCGGTTCCATGGAACTTCAGATCACATGAATGAACGCCGAGCACAGCGACCGCATAACCGAGTGTAGGGCAACAGCGGCGAAGACAGAGCTTGATGAGTGGGCGCAGACGTGTTGTGGCTCCAGCCGCTCCAAAGTAATGCATTACTGCAGTGATAACAGTGCATCACTGCAGTAATACATTATTTTGATTTGATTTCCCTATCCACAGCCAGGCGTGTGGTCAATATTAGTCTTCAGCCGGGGTCTCATTGTCAATAGTTCAATTAAAGGGCGTGTATTGCTGCCTGCTGCCGCATGTCCATCACCTCCAAATGAGTTTTGCTGGCACCCTGGCAACAGTTCGGTGGCCCACTTATAAAGGGGCCGCCCTCTTCATAATGCGCTGTGATTGCCACGCTCCGCTGCACACACACCGCGCGCACCTTGTAATGCCGCGTCTCATTATGGATTTGCTCTGGGAATTTCCCCCCATGCTTTATAAACATAATCCTCTGCTGATTTGCTCTGTTATTTTCTCTTACCCTGAAAAAAAAACACCTTCCACATGACAGTGTTAACAATCAGATCCATTTTTTTTTCTTCTTGTGCACTGGTTCGAATGAATGTGTGTTCAATCAAATGCATGAAGTAAGAGATGGAAATCCCAACGGGGAGACGCTGTGTTTGTCAGCATCAGATAAGGCTCGTGTCGGTGCACTGAAAGGAAACGCAGACGACGCGCAGCGGCAAGGCGACCCTGTGTACCGCACTTGTTGACGCGCCGTTTGCCTCGTTCAGAATAATTCAGTCTCCCTTTTTTGGTCCCTCACTTCCTTGAACCCAAAAACTTTTATCAACTCGGGGTCTTCCAAATAAATGGATTTATTCCTCCCTTGTATAAACCCGCCGGCAGAACAAAGGGCAGAAACAGAGGGAGAGAAGAACAGAGGGCGGGACCCATGCTGGCCATCCTCCTCCGTGCAGCTTTTCGTTATGCAATGGCGAGAGCGTATTCCGATCGGTGCTGGTGCTCATTTCCCCCTGCCTGTACACACATCATCAAGTGCAGCTCCTGGGCCAAGGCATGCCGGGCCCGGGCTTCACCATCCCCACAGAACCCAGACCCCCCCCCCCTCCCCCCCCCCCCCCACACACACACACACACACCAACCCCCTCTCCATCTCCAGCTAGCCTTTTAACCCCAGCAACCTCTGAACAATCCAACGCTTAAATTGCCTCTTGACTTTGGGGCGAGTAACCATCACATAAAATAATATCTCATTTGAGCACCGCTGCTGTGGAGAACAGGCCACACAAGCCGGTGCCAGGACGGATTTACCCAAAGCACATTCCATCTTCCTTCCCTTTCCTCTTCCCGAGCTTAATGATCCACATCCCTTCATCAAGCGCTGAACGGTACACTTATTTGCCAAAGCAGACAATATGGAACTATTGCGCTTTGGCCCCATTTCAACCATAGTACTATAAAGACAATTAGCTTCGAAGAAATACTTTTTTTTCTTTTTAATGGCATTTTTCCAGTGGCTGCTTTAAGGCGTGATATTGTTTTAATAATAATAGCTTAGCCCAGAGTTCCTTCCATTGTGAGCAGGAGTTGTGGAGACACTATTTCAGCTCCCAGTGGCCAGGCGGCTTCCCTTTGGCTCAAGGGTTGAGGCTTAACGCACTTTACACAGGCAGTGGAAAATGGAGCATGTCAACGCATTTGTGAACTTTAAGGGAATGTGAGAGCGCTGAACGGCTGACCGACAGTAACAGTAATAATGAGACAACATCTGGGATGTAAAAAAAAAAAAAAATAGCAACGTCTAACATAAGCGCAGCCTCCTCCATCCCAACCTGCGACTGATAACAGGGCGTGGCGCGCGACACGCTCCTCAGAGATAAGATAAGATAAGATAAGATATTCCTTTATTAATCCCCCTTAGGAGAAATTCACAGTGACCAGCAGTACAGGGGATAGATGAGTGCAATAAGAACCTGACTATAGTCAATAAACAATAAATAGATCTACCTAGACAAGATTAGGTTAAATTAAATTCAATTAAATGCGAGCTCTTAAAGTCAGGTCGGTGAAAAAGTGAGAACCTGTATGCATACATAGCAAACATCCTTGGTAGCTGATGGGAGGGAGGGTGCTGTGAAACCACACGCCGCGCGACGGCGTCTCGACGACCAGAGCTGCCAAAGAGCGGCTGACGTTGTGTGAGCGGAGCAGGGAGAATCTCCTCGACCAGGTCCGAGGCGAGACCAAAACATCAGCACCTCAGCGGCGCTCCGCCGAGAACGCCGCTCCTTATCGGGACGCGGCCCGGGACATTTCTCGAGACGAGGAAATGAGCGAACGGTCCGAGGGCGCTCATCACGCCGTCTGAAGGCCAGGAGAGGCTGTGGAGAGCCGGGGCGATCACGTAGCTCTTGTGTTCTCAGATTACCATGATATATCTGGTGCCACCAACCCCATTACTCTCTCAGTCTCTCAGCCACACAGCAGAAACATAAATCTCTGTGTGGAGTGATATTGGTTTGGCACCAGCTGACCACTTACCAGCTAAGTGGAGAACTACGATTCGACCGCGACATCGCGAGGGCGTACGACCGCAGAATAACCCCTCTCACCCGTTAATTGGACGCCTTATATTCGGTCACTCCCTCCTTCTCTGTCTCTTTGTCTCTCGCTCTCTCGCTCTCTCACTCTCTCTCTCTCTCTCTCTCTCTCTCTCTCTCTCTCTCACTACTCTCTCTCTCTCTCTCTCTCTCTCTCTCTCTCTCTCTCCATTGGTGATGATGATAGAGGGGGGCAACAGAGGGGGCAAACAGCGCCCCCTAGCGGTGAAGTGGTCTGCGTGGGCTGGAGAGAGGCGAGCGGCAGTAGCGGCGAGGCTACTATTTTTTCCCGCTCACCAAAACCAAAGGAGACACTCCCCCAAATGAGGGCGCGGCCCCACCAGAGAGTCCGGGCAGCGTTAGCCTGCCGAGGTCCCACCGGGCAGCGCGCGCTCATCTCGGCGCGAGCGCTGGGGGCTTCGCCGTGTGAGTCCCGCTGCAGATCGATTCCAGGCAGCCAGTGACCCACTAATCTGGGAGGTTTGCAGGTGGGGCTATTTATAGCGGTGAGCTCACTCACCCCTGGCGGCAGAGCCTGCGTTCTCCAGCAGGCTGGGGGGGGCTGTGAGAAAGCCAGGTGTGTGGGTGGGTGTGTCGGGGGGTGGGTGTGGGGGGGGGGGGGGGGGGGGTCCAGGGCTGCATCATGGTGGAGGTGGTGGTGGCGGTGGTGGCGGCGGTGGCGGTGGTGGCGGTGGTGGTGGTGGAGGTGGTGGTTGTCCTCACACATGTACAGCTGCAGCCAGGAAATGAGGTCGGTGACGCCACCGTCACCCAGGTTCCGGCTGCTGGCGCCCGTGCCGCTAGAACGTGACGTTCTCTCGCACAGAGTCCCCGACTCGGAGCTTCAAACCTGTCGTCGCCAAACAGGAGGGCAGGAAATAGATGGGGTCGCACCGACGCAGGGGGCGGGGGGCGGAGGGCACATGCCGGACAGATGATGACATACTCATTATTGAGCCTCGGTCATCGGCGAGGACCTGTCTCACTCTCTGGCTCAGACAGCCCTGGCGGTGCCTCCCTGTCCTCCACCTGCCTCCCTGTCCTCCACCTCCACCTGTCCTCCACCCCCCTGCCTCCCGGTCCTCCCACCAGCCTCCTCCTGCCTCCCTGTCCTCCACCAGCCTCCCTGTCCTCCACCAGCCTCCGCCTGCCTCCCTTTCCTCCACCATCCACCTGTCCTCCACCCCTCTGCCTCCCGGTCCTCCACCTCCACCTGTCCTCCACCAGCCTCCCCCTACCTCCTGTCCTCCACCTCCACCTGTCCTCCACCTCCCCGACTCCCTGTCCTCCACCTCCACCTGCATCCCTGTCCTCCACAACCTGTCTCCACCTCCGCGACTCCCTGTCCTCTAATTCCACCTGCCTCCCTGTCCTCCACTTCCACCTGTCATCCACCCCCCCCCCCGACTCCCTGTCCTCCACCTCCACCTGCCTCCTTGTCCTCCACCTCCACCTGCCTCCCTGTCCTTCACACCCCCCCTGCATTCGATGGATGAGGACCATGAGTGTGACGTTGGTAGCGTTGGTAGCGTTGGTAGCATTGGTAGCGTTGGTAATGTTGGTAGAGTTTTATAGCATTGTTGGTAGCATTGGTAGCGTGGTAGCGTTGGTAGCGTTGGTAGCATTGGTAGCATTGGTAGCGTTGGTAGAGTTGGTACCCCCCCGTACCCCCGTCACCGCGGTGCAGCGCGTCGTGAAACGAGGCGAGTGATCTCGCAGCGTGGAGGCTGGCCGGCTTCCCCCGCACACACACGGCGAGGCCCTACATTAACGTGCAGCAGGCACAATAACAGAGATTTTGCTTATTAAAATCTGGAGGAGTGCTTTAATAGCATGTTCTCCTTATTGTGTGTGTGTGTGTGTGTGTGTGTGTGTGTGTGTGTGTGTGTGTGTGTGTGTGTGTGTGTGTGTGTGTGTGTGTGTGCTGGTCACTGCTTATTAAACAAACAGCAGCTTATCTGGAGGCATTTCTGTACTGCGCTGAAACAAAGAACTCTCAAAAGCCATTTCACTCCTCACTCCCTCCCAACATGTTTTTACACATATTTCACTGCCCCCACCCCCCCCCCCCCAACCCCCCCTCCCCAACACCATCACCACGTGCCCCCAATAAATCCCAACAATATTAATTGTCGGAGATTAATTCCTCTGTGTATGTATTATTCATCAGATTTTCGGAGGGTTGAGTGCTGGCCAGCTTCGTGGGTTTTTTTTTTTTTCCTGGTTGTTGTTGTTGTTGTTGTTGTTGTTGTGGGTTGTTTTTCCTCCCCACCACTGAGTGAAGCGCGGCTAAATTGTCTTGAATAATTCAATCTGTTGGTAAATAAAACAGCAGACAGGGCTCAATGGCGCCGTGGAAGAAGGACATTGAGAGGGGAGGGGGGTGACACCCCATCATCACCCACTCTCCCTCCCACTCTCCCTCCCTCCCACCCACCCCACCCACCCCACTCACCCGACTCACTCACCCACTCACCCACTCACCCGACTCACTCACCCACTCACCCACTCACCCGACTCACTCACCCACTCACCCACTCACCCACTCACCCACCCAACTTCCCCGCCGACCACCCACCGAGTCAGCCCAGGCAGATGCTGCCCTTCAGTCTCACAGAGGGGAGAGAGAAGGGGGGTGTAGGGCCAGGCGCAGGGGGAGGGTGCAGGTGGGAGGGAGGGATGGGCTGGGTGCGGGTGGGGGGGGGGGGGGGGGCAAAGAGCTGGTAGTGAAGGAAAGAGAACGTGCACATTATTTAGATGTTGGATCCTCTGGCCCCCCACCCAGCGAGGACAGGTATGGCAGGGGGAGGGAGGGAGGGAGGGAGGGAGGGAGGGAGGGAGGGAGGGGGTGAGGGTGCTGGGGGAGGGGGAAGGGGGGGGCCTCTTGGCAGCCGGTTGCTGAGTCTGGAACAGGAAGGAAGTGCAGGGTACTGGGGAAGGTGCCGGCAAGAGAGGAACATACGGTGAGGACTGGGAGGGCGGAGGAGAAGGGAGGGGGGGGGAGGGCGGTGGGAGGGCGGGGGGAGGGTGGGGGGGGAGGCCTTGGGGCCTGAACACACACAAGCTGCTTTGTAAGCATGCGACACTCTCCGCATTAACGCTATAAATACGCACTTTCGATTGCATTCACACTCTATAGATGTGCATAGAGAGAGAGAGCGAGAGAGAGAGAGAGAGAGAGAGAGAGAGAGAGAGAGAGAGAGAGAGAGAGAGAGAGTGTGTGTGAAATACATACTTCCAGCACAGTATCACAAAGCCGCCAGGCTGCCGCACGTTGTTGCGTGGACGCGACGGCGGAGCGGCACTTCACTGGACACCAGACACCCTCCCGTCAGGGCTGTTCCGTTTGCATGGCTTTCATGAGACACCCCATCCTCCTGTAAACACCACTCGTCTGCCGCGCCGAGGTAAGGAGGCATGACAGCCCGTTGCAGATGCGGCTCGGAAACATTGTTGACAGCCTCACTCTTCCTCCTGGTCCTCGCTGTCTCTACCCAGCCCCCCCCCTCTGCTCAAGAGGGAGGGAGGGAGGGAGGGAGGGAGGGAGGGAGGGAGAAGGAGAGAAAGAGAGAGACAGAGGGAGAGACAGACAGAGAGAGAGACAGAGGGAGAGACAGACAGAGAGAGAGACAGAGAGAGGAAGACAGCTAGGGAGAGAGAGACAGAGAGAGTCAGAGAGAGAGAGGAAGACAGCTAGGAGAGAGAGACAGAGAGAGTCAGAGAGAGAGACACAGAGAAAGAGTCAGAGAGAGAGAGAGAGAGAGAGAGAGAGAGAGAGACAGAGAGATATAGGGAGAGACAGACAGAGAGAGAGACAGAGGGAGAGAGACAGAGAGAGAGAGAGAGAGAGACAGAGTGACAGAGAGACATAGGAAGAGACAGACAGAGAGAGAAACAGAGGGAGAGAGAGAGAGAGAGACAGACAAAGAGGGAGAGAGACATAGGGAGAGACAGACAGAGAGAGAGACAGAGGGAGAGAGACAGAGAGAGAGAGTCTGAGAGAGAGAGAGAGAGTCAGAGAGAGAGAGAGAGAGACAGAGGAGAGAGGGAACCGCGATGGAATATCCCATCACATGACGACGGCCTCCTCCACAAGCCTGTCATGCACGCAGATGGTAATGGAAACTAATGGCGACTCATTGAACCATCAGGGTGTATTTTCTCCCTCGCCGGGGCTGATGGGAAGTGAGGGCTGGTACACGGCCTGCCATCGTGTCACGGCCCTCAAGACAGGTCTGTTGTGAGGACGACTTCTTAAGAGAGCGAGGCGAGAGTTATTGAGAGGGCACTTTTTGTTCCCTCAAAGTGAGAGCGGGAGGCGAGGAACGCTGTTCACGTCTCCGGGATTAACCGTACGTGTAAATAACAGTGTTCAGGCTGTACAGTCTGATGTTAATGGGCTGCCCACTATCACCCGCTTCCGCTGATTGATGGTTTGACAGTGAAAGATGTGCTGATGCTTTATGTTCAGCGCCTGATAGTAGATCATTGAACCGCTTACTCACACGTGTGCTGCTGGAAGTTATTTCATGACTTCATTGAAACGCGGCAATCAACATAAATAAGCCTCAGCCGTTGCATAGTTTGACTTCCAAAGCTGAGATAAGAGGGTTTAAACAAGGCAGTGCCCACAATAACTTCTAGTGGCCAATACCCTGGCCAATACCTTACAATATAACGTTTACCTCTGAAGAAATACGTTGAATAACCTTCAGCGGAGAGTTCACAGGGCAGGACGCCATTCCTGGAGTTAATACACAACGGACTTTACAATAATGGAATCAAATCTGTTGAATTTGCCCAAGGAGTCCTTGGGCCTACTTGTAGTGACCTTCCGCTGTATGTGTTTTGTTTGCGTTATTAGTTTTGGGGAGTGAATCCTTTCGTCCTGTCTCCCGCCTGCCGAGCCCACTGTTTGTGTTTGCGCGAGTTAATTGGATGACAGGACGGCGGGAGGTGGGCGTGGCTCGTTCTTCATTGGTTTAGTGGAAGCTGACGCTGAGGTATTAAGACAAGCGAGTGAGGGGAGTAGTCTCTTCCTTCTCAGGCATCAAGGTGTCTGAGGCGTGAGTGAAGCCCTGTGGCTAAATGTATTGCGCTTTTGATTTGTAATCCGTGTTGACTTGGAGTTCTGGGAGGCTGAGTGGGAAGTGGACATGTCATGTTACCGCAAGATTTCCCTCGACGGGCCAGAGCACTTTTTTTTTCCAAAACAGTACAAATCTAAGTCGCATGTCGGGTGGGTGGCGGTAACTTTAGTGTACCGGGTTAGGTAAAGAGCCTTCCGAGTGGAAACTGTCCCTGGTTAAGCGTGTCCCTTACTATAAAAAAAAACAACAACCCAGAATGAGGTAATTATATTATGAGTTATATGAGTTTACCCCAGATCACGCCTGCCAGCTGTCCTTCAATGCCACCAGTAGCCAACATAAGCTCCAGCGGAGCTTCTATTTCATTAGCTGCTGGGAGCTGTGAGCCTCCCCAACATAAGACAGGCTTTGCAGCCCCTCAAGACCGTCCAGTGGGGCTGTGCTAAATGTCAGGAAATGGATCCCTTTCTCCAGCTCTAATCCCGCCCACCACCTGCACACAGACACCGGCTGGATTTGAGCAGGGTTTGATGAGAGGAGGCCACAGCCGTGCCCTGCCCCCCCCCCCCTGATTATTCACCGTGGCAGATGTAGTGCTCGTCAGCTTCCTGAAACCCCCGCCGAACGCGACCAATCAGCAGCTTGCAGAGGTAACATGTAAACCTTTCCTAATCGCTGCACATGCTCGGTTCTGCCTCAGTTCTGGAAGTGTAATTTGGAGTGAAAAAAAAAAGGCTCAAAAGATGCTTTTGTTGCTGCCGTACTCCAGCCAGTAACAATTCTTAAAACGAAACGTACAACAGCCATTTCTTTTTTCAAATTCCTTTTCATGAACCTTTTCACATTGAAGCTGCTAGAATATTAATAGTCTTTGACAGTTAACAGACTGTTAGCAGTCTGTTAACAGTTTAGCATCTCAACAATTTCCATTTAGTTTTCAGAGCCTCGCTTGAGGACAGTAGATATTCCACTGAAGAGACACACAGATTCAGAAGAGTATCTCAATATGTATAATTCCTACAGTGTCCAGTCTACATGTATTGATTTGAAACCTTTACAGACACTTTGTTACCGTTTACTAGTGCTGGCCAATCATTCACTAAATCAAGTCTTAGTGAGCGTCCACATGGAGAAAAATCCTCCTCATCATGACGGTGACCTATCCACTACAGACCTGGAATAATAATATGCTATTTCAATAATAATAGTGTGTTGTGGCCACAGGCAAAAACGGATAGTCTGCTGGAATGTTGGGAAGAAAAACATCATAATCACGAGAGAACCATTTTGTACAATTGACTTGAAACCAGCAGCACTCACAATCTCTCTGCTTGACTTTTTTTTCAAATTACTATTATTATTGTTATTATGGAATCAATCCAAAAGGCTTAATTTTTCAACAAGCTGGGAACGTTCGCGGGAGCATGTTTATCTCCCTGACGTTCCAACTCTCCATGCGCTTCAGAGCAGGAAGACTAACGAGGTTCTCTCTCTGCCCGTGTCCGCCTGCATGTGCCAGGGAGAGCAAACGCGCTGGAGATTGATTGATTGCCGGGCGTGGAGGAATTAAAAACC
>JAXIVH010000005.1:962650-1061683 GCA_036785325.1 Urophycis tenuis | reverse complement strand
GAAAGAAAGAAAGAAAGAAAGAAAGAAAGAAAGAAAGAAAGAAAGAAAGAAAGAAAGAAAAAGACAAACAGACAGACAGAAAGACTCCCTCTGTGCCGTGTCGTTCCCATGATACTCAGGTGTAAGTGAGTGCACTCAGTCATGGAGATCAAGGCAAGGTGATACTGCAGGTATGGAGGCAGCTCCACTGAGACGTGAGGTGAATCGGCAGGGACTCGTTCTCTCTCTCTGATCTTCTCAAATTGCCACAAGTGCATGAGGTCTCTGGGCCCCACGGACATAAGCAAATGGCTTTTCATCTTTCCACTTCAGGAACATTAACACAGCGGTGATTAGAAGGGCAGAAGGTAACAGCAGTTACACCATCTTTTGGTTTGAGTGTAATGGGTGGTAATGCAACCCTGTTGAATAAGTTCTGGAAATATCTATTGGGGAAGGCCCAGGAGCATTGACTGTTTCACTCCATGCGTCTGCTGGTGTGGCGGAGGAGAATCTTACCAAGATATCGATTTTTCTTGCATACATAAACGCTCATACAGATTGCTCCAGATTATCCGATCTATTTGATGGCATTGCATCAATCATTCAAAGTACAACTGTTGCCTGATTTAGATTACAAATACTCTAAATCTAACTGAAGTATTGTTGGGTTTTTTTTAAAGCACACTTTCGTGCTTATTTTTGGCAAACACTAAATGAGGAGAAATAAACACAAGTTCCTGTAGAGAGCTGGACTTCCTGTGTACAGGTCCAACCAGACCCCGGGATTGGCCGTCATCCCAACCCCCCCCCGCCCCCCCGCCCCAACATGCAGTCAACACCAGGACCCGGTCTCACCTGCTGCAGTTCAAGACTTCCCCGGCGTTGGTGTACAGGATGTTGCCGTAGGCCGTGAAGAGCTTCTCCTGGAGGGTGAGGATGATGATGTAGTACGCTGTGGAGGTCAGCGTGAGGAAGAGCACCTTGAGCTCGAAGCTCACCCTCAGGAAGACGCCGCACGCGATCAGAGACAGGATGCAGCAGAACACGGAGTACTGGGTGGGAGGAGAGCAGACGCTCAGACACAGCAGGCGCTATTGGCAATATCTGCCCAGCGACGGGTCAATGGACTGCGTCAACTCAGCGGGCTACTGTTACTCATACGTTAATCAAACAATGACACCAACTGCATAGGCCGTGTTAGCCCTTCACAGTGACTATTAACCTTTGCTCATCCATCCAGTTAAATCCGGTCCTACTTACAGCAAACAACTCAACACATTTTGCAGAGAGGAGAGCCGAGGAATTTAGCCTGCGACCCCTTCAGGTTTCCATTTGACCGGCGCTACATTCTAAGCTAATGCCACCAAGTGCGCCAGAGTAATAGGCAGTGTTACGGCTCGTTAACCTCGGCTAGGTTCCGTTCTGGGCTAACGCTAGCCTTGTTATAGTTACAGGCCTGGAGCGTGTCACGTGCTGGCATCGAGAGAGCACAGCCACTGCCGCGGTATCTGCAATTACCGCACCGCCCTTGGCCCACATGGCCTCCTCCATCTTTAGAGAGGCACTGCGTGACAACGAGGCGTTTTAATGGAGAGAAAACAGCAGCCGTGGGGACCACGGTGTGCGACGAAACGCCAAAACACTCACCGGCAGGTAGAAGAGGCTGGGCTGGTCATCCTTCTCACTGGACTCGTTGGTCCCTGCGCCCCTGCACTCGATGGGGGACGGGGTGATGAGGCACTACGGGAAGGGGGGGGGGGGGGGGGGGGGGGGGGGGGAAGAACAGACAAACACCGGAGTGACAGGCAGCCCCGGGCTCTGAGGCAGGGGGGGGGGGGCATGTGAGCCCTGACTGACGGGGGGGGCTCTCGGGTGTTTTAAGAGTTGCGTTACCAGGTTGAAGACCGCCAGGACGACGATGACGCCCGTGGCCAGCGTGGCCAGGGGCAGGCGCACCATGGGCCTCTTGATCACCGCCTCCGAGAGCGCCGGCAGCCACTGGCAGCTGGACAGCTTCTCCGGGAGCAGACGCTGGAGAACAACAGGGATGGGGCGGTGAGGAGCTGGGAGACAGCCCGTACATCGTCGTCGTCATCATCATCGTGGGATACACCTCAAAAAAACGTCCTCTTCTCCCTCTTGGGACCCAGGGCTTCGTGCGGACGATCCAAGTGATCCGATTCACTGATTGTATCGAGACTCTGGCTCTGGCTAAATTAAATGAACAACGACCTCCTCGGACCGCTTGATGATCAGAATCGGACGACTGGGCATCATCACTCACTCAGCTCCAGGTTTCAGAAGGGTTCATAGCCTGGAGACGGTGGAGGTATGAAGAAAGCTCTTGAACGGGGGGCATCCACCACCACCATGCAACACGCCCTGGGTGGGTGCGTCACCCGGCACACAGACTACTTACACTGAGCGAAGGCCCACATCCACACAGCTGTTTACTATTCAGACTGGGGTGTAGGCGGCAGCACAGACCCTGCGGTCCACGGGCCAGCTATAGGCTCCAGCTATAGGAGGATCAGGCTCGCCCGGTGGAAATGGGGCCACTCTGAAAGCCGACTCCATGAATTGGGGGCCTCCGTGTTTCCACTTAGATGTTTCCACACCAGGCGGCATCTAGAACGAACTCTGCCTGGTGGCTGGAACATGTGAACGTCACGCACAAGGGGAAATGCGGCGACGTCAAAGAGCTTGTTGACCTCTGTGACCCCGCTGTGAGTCTGTCCTTCTCAAGCGCCGAGGGAAGACGCAGCGTTAAACCAGACACACATGGAAACAAAGCACCACCCCGAAAATGCTGGCCAGAACATCTTAACACAGATGGTTGCTTGCCTCTTTTCATCACAGATTCATTTGCAATAACACTAATTTATTGTGCGCACACACACGCACACACACACACACACACACACACACACACACACACACACACACACACACACACACACACACACACACACACACACACACACACACACACACACACACACACACACACACACACACACACACACAGGGTGTGGCTTGACTGCATGTAATGTAATGAAGATGTAATGAATAATTCTGGATATTGCTCAACAAAGAATAAAGTGTAACTTAATGGAGAACTGACCTGTAGGTGACTGGCGAAGCAGATGGCCAGAATCAACAGTAAGAAACAGGCCAGGATTCCAAAAGACATCCCCAGCGTCCTCGACCTGAGACGAACAAATTCAACACAAATATAAAAACCGTGTCTCAAGTGAATAGAGAGAAAGCGTCCGACAACATGTTGATAAACCCGTGGTTCTCAGAATGTGAATCTAAATACTTTATTGACCTCCTGGGGGTGATCATCCTGCCCTTCCCCATCATTTGTCCATTACACAACAGTGATCACAGCTAGTGATGTCTTTATGATGGATTTTAAATGCACAAATAACTTTTTGGAATAACAAAAATACAATAAAAGCATTACAAGAGGAAGGAGGCAGTCTGCATTAGCGCGAGTCCTTTTTTCCGGTAAACATGTGCACACGCAAGACAGAAAATGGGGGTAGTGACATCATCACGATGGATTTTTAAATGACTTGAATGAATGCTCGCAAATGCTGATGTAATAACGCCAGCGCTTCGGCACAGAGAAGGGGGCTATCAGATGCACTCTGCGTACATTTGCGGTGCCTAGGAAGCTGTGCACTAATTTGACAAAGGGGGGGGAAATAGCTCCTGATTTTGAAGTACACCAACACAGACAGACAGCCGGACAGCCGGTGAGGACACGTGTCCTATGTGAGACTATACTCACTCGCTCGTGACGAACATCTGGACCACAAAGATGCAGAAGAAGATGAAGCTCGCACAGCAGACGTAGTGCTGGAACATGGGCAGGTCCAGGGCCCGGTACTGAGGGGGGGGGGGGGGCAGAGGTGAGTGGAGGAGGAGGAGAGGGCGTTGTCAGGGGCGACAGACCCGTTTCACATTGGAGGGCTCGTTGCGGGGCCGGCACAGTAACGATGGGTCTGCTACTTGTATGTACCAGGGCACGGGTATCGGGGCACGCCAGGTGGTGCACTCGTCTTCACAAGTTTACTAGGGGGGGGTAAAAGGAGCAGACACCTCCGCTGGCCTGCTGCGTCTATGAAAAGCTCTTCGTTAAACGTACTGTAAACTAGCTCTGCTAATGCAGGGAGTATACACACTGATCTGATGTGTGTGGTATAGAGTGTGAACACCAACCCCGTCATTCTGTCAAGGTTCACATATTGTGAATTACAAAAGGAATGAAGACAAGTCAGACAATTGAAGGCAGACAAGGGGAAACCAGTGGACTTCTAACTCTCCGTCTGCAATACACACCCCATGTCACCGCGGGGCACAGGAAACTGGCACACCGACAAAACCAACAATGTACTTCTGTCCACCAGCTCTTGTGTTACATACCTGCTTCTCCAGGTCTTTCTTGGGAAACCACAGAGCAAGCCTGCTGGTCTCTTCAGACTTGGACCACTGCCTGAAAGAGAGACGCAGGGGGGAGAGCGTGAGGAGGAGGGGGGGGGGGGGGGGGGGTGGAGTGAGAATGAGACGAGGCCCAAAGGGAAGGAAGAAAGTGACTTTTTCATTCTTTGCACACACACACACAAACGCACGCACGCACGCACGCACGCACACACACGCAGGCACACGCACGCACACCCGTGCGCACGTTATTTAAAGAAAGACAGAGGAAGGAAGACAGAAATATAGACAGGAAGACACACACGGGGAGACAGATAGGAAGACAGGACAGGAGGAGGACAGCGGAGGACCCACTTGCTGCTGAGTTCATCGATGGTGGTGGTCATCTCGTCGTGCAGCGCCTCGTCAAACTTGCTCCTCTGAGACTTGTTCCTGCTCCGGGGTGGGGGGGGGGGGGGGGGGGGGGGGGCACAGAGACAATCAGGGAGAGAGGCCAGACCGTGGACAGACACCTGCTCACAGGGGAGGCCGGTCCAACCAGACACGCTCATGCAGGTTACACTCTGGCCCAGGTTAGCTCTGATAAGCAGCCGTCCCGAGAGACGCTCTGCGTGTTGTTTTAGTGGGGGAAAGGCGAGGGACCCGCGGTCGGACAACAGTGCGACGCGCGGTTGAATTCGGAGGAATTCAGCCGGGGTTGTGTGTTTCGGCAATGTCCATGTGCAGCGACCACACACAGGGGCCTGATCTGCTGAGGATTCACATGTACATGCGAAAAACATCCCCGTGCCCGCACAAAGAAACGCACACACACACACACACACACTCAAAATGCGTCAGAGGTCAGTTGTTTTAGAGAAGCGGGCCAGTCTGCAAACAGGGGAACTTAAAAAGTTTCTGATGGCTTGTGAGAGGTCCCCCGTGTTGCCCTGTTATGAACCAAGAGAAGCTCTGGTTCAGGAGGAAAGAAGTTAGAAAGAAAACAGCACTGTGAGAGGCAGACCGGGATTAGTGTTAAAACAGCGTCGACTCCTCACTGCGGCCAGTGGTTCTCAATCCTTTTTAACACCTGCAGGTTCCCCCCCACGTGAACCGTGTTGTGAACCAACAGTATGAATTACAGCCTGGCGTCATGATGTTCATCATGATGTTCTGGACATCCCCGGGGGGGGGGGGGGGGGGGGGGGGGTAGCGCCCGGCCGGCCAGGTTCGCTCGTGACGTTTTGCTCGGATGGGGGGGGGGAAAAGCGGAAAAAAAGGTTGAGAACGACCGGTTGTCAGTCGGGAGGAGGACTCGTCCCCTGGAAGGACATCCGGCGTTCCCGACTCACTTAGAACCGCTGAAGGGAGAGGTTTGCAAGGAGAACAGCTCCTCGGGAATGTCGTCCAGGCTGCCGGGAAAACCAACAGGAAGACAACAACAAGGACACGTCCGTCACGGCACAGCACTCACAGTCACCGCACTTCAGTTTTCCCTGTTCCTCGAGAAATCCAATTAAGCGTCCGGCCGGGTTTCCAAACCCCATGAATCGCGAGGCGACGGCGGGGAGCCTAACGAGAGAATTAGGGCTGGGCTGAGCCGTGGGTCTGGTCCTCTGGTGCCCCTCTCAGACAGGATCTCCTAACATCTTTATTTTCCCTCACCGATTGGCGGTCAGTGTTAAACCAATCACAGTAGTTGAACTGATTCCATTAGTCTGGCATGGCCCCGCATCACAGAAATCCAAACAAACCATCCCCGTTGAAAACATAAGTAGGCTGATGGCTCACTGTCCCCGTGGTCACACAGAGAGACGCAGTCTCAATCTGCTTTTATGTGGAGACGGCACACACACGCACACAAATGTCTATGTACAGACGCTTTGTTACGAGAAAAGATGCAAAGTAATTAGGAGAGGGATTTGACAAGACGGTTCTCGACCCAGCTCAGTCCCCACGGGTTCCAGAACCCCGCAGACTGCACAGAACTCCATACTGCGGGACATGCATACACGATTAAATCTAGTTCACGGCATGTGTGGCGCCAATTTGAAAGAATCTGTGTCAACTAACCACCAGTCAGACTAAACATCTTAAAAAGGGGTAATTTTCTCATTTCCCAACTATGTCTCTTGGCGCTTTCCACGAGTCAGAAGCTCGGCTCTTGACGAACATGAGAGGATAGAGACGTGTTCTGCCCCGGAGTGGCAGCTGTAACCAAAACCAAATGGTTCTTTTTTTAGGATATTGCAAAATCTTAATGTAGACGGCCGTAAAACTTTTCAACTTTAATATGGGCACACGTACTTTGAATGGGTCAGCGTGCGCCCAAGTGTCTGATTAACCAAAAGATGACATCACATTGTACAGCCCGCCACAGTCCTATATGAACAGGCGTTTACAGGCAAGCATACAAAACATCAAAGCATCACCCCCTTGTACAATAAGTCCATTACTTTCCTTTGCAATGATTCTGTAACACAAAAAAAAAAAAAAAAAAAAAAAAAAACGCATCTGAAATGCACGCAGTGAACCGTAGCTGGGTGGAAAAGTCCCGCTGTACGAACCAGTGCGGGCTACGGTCTCCGCTTTCACTCCCACTAACGCACACGCTTCCTGGAGGACCTGAGAGCTTTAGTGTGGGAAGTGACACACCCTCTCCCCACCCTCCACAGCCAAGCACCCGGGGGCCTTACCTCTCGGTGTTCTTGGGGCTGGGAGCGGAGTGCAGAGGAATGTCCTAGAAAAAGGGGAAACACGGCAACAAGCGCCCGTCACTTTTTCCGAGTCTTTCAGGTCCAAAGTGGATAAAAAAAACAGTGGCCCCAGTGTCGGCGAAAGGCTTCCACTGCTGGCTCTATTGTACCGGACCAAGAGGCAGCCTGATACTGATACTCTGCTGTTGATAATCTACTGGATTTCATTCATATTGATGGATCCATTGAATTCATTCATGATTCAAATTGTGCATCATTGATCGAAAAATGTAACAATGGCCGTCTGTCTGAAACTGTCTCTCTCAAGGATAACATTTTCACCGGTTGAATTAACCACATAACGCAATGACGCACACGCGTGCTCTGCTATGGATCGGTGACGAGACATGTCATGTGAATGGGCACGTCGTCGTCACCGCCACATCCCCGGACCTGAACGAGGACGCGGCCGGCGCCGGCCCGGAGTCCAACCCACCTTGCACCGAGGCTTGCCGTTCATGATGGGGTCGGCGGCGAAGCCGTCCCGGTTCTGGAGGTGGGCGAAGGGTTTGACGGCCCCCCAGGACTCCAGGTACCGGGTCATGCGGACCGAGGCCCGCATCTTCAGGCCGTCGTTCATGCGGTGCTTCGACACGGGGCGGCTGCTCACAGACTGGTCCTTGGACTGCGCACACACACACACACACACACACACACACACACTCTCACAGACACACACACACACACACACACACACACACACACACACACACACACACACACACACACACACACACACACACACACACACGCACACACACACAGACACACACACACACGCACACACACACAGACACACACAGACACACACACTTCAGTTGAATGGTGGCACGCAAGCGTGGGCGCAGGACAATGGGGTAAGAAAATAATGTGAAAAAGAAATGCAGAGAAAATCTGAGAAAAACACTCGTCGAGGCAGGAAGCCTTCACCATGAGGAATCAATAGTCGTGTTTGATAGACAAGCAACAAAATAATAGTTGTGCAAAAAAAAAAAAAAAATTGTTACGTTGGCAGATGGCGAGATAAACCATACACCACGCTGTGTGACCCGAGAAGGGAAGAGAACAGAGACTGACCCGCGGGTCGATCACCAGGTAGGTCTGGACGCTCATCTCCTTCAGGTACGTGTCCCTCAGGTGGCCGTTCCCGTCCTCCACCTCGTAGGCCCGGTTGAGGTGGTTCAGAGTGGCCTCTGTGATGTGGACCCGGCTGGACAGCAGGCGGTACCGGGGGACAGAGGCAGTCGGCTGAATACATGTTTCACTTCATGTCCGTTCTGGACCGTTTGATGCTGTTTGGACTGTTTATCGCAAGAATCTCAAGCACAGCCAATGAAATAATTAGCTCTAAAATAATATGTCAAATAAAATGCTTGCACAAGAAAGGATTGCACAGGGAATGATAAATGCATACATTTAATGTTAATGCATTTGTTACATAACATTCTTTTTTTCATTCATTTTCAGTATAATTTCAAAGCTTCAAAGCCAACACTGAACACGCATGTGATGTCTCTTACCCTGGCAGTCCGCCAGACTCCATGTGATTGGCCAGGGTGACATCATGTGACCACACGTCAAACTGCCACTTGCGCAAGCCAATGACGCCGCAGAGCACGTTCCCCGAGTGCACGCCCACCCTCATGTTGATGTCCACGCCGGTGGCATCCCGCACCAGCCTGCAAGTAACACGGCCATGACATCATACAGGGGGGCACCACATTGGCCGTGATGCAATCTGTTGTTCATCCCGTCCGGATGACGCCTCACTTCCAAAATAAACCAGCAGGCCGTCGCACGGTGAACCTCCCTCACTGGTGTTTATTGTTGTTAGTGTTGAGGTGATTGGATTTGTATTCCCCAATCCCACAAAGGGCTGGGGTGTATCAGGCTCTGGACATAATTGCTGGTGTTTACATAGCGTAACTCATTTGACGTGATTGTTCCGGAAGTGGAGTTTTCAGGCGATTCCAGAGTTTCGTCTAATGTGTTGATGACAGCACTTCTACTCCTCTGGTTCACCAAGCCAACAGCGTTAACCCTATGACCGTGTAGTGTGGTGTGGCTGCCTCAGACTCACTTGATGGCCTCACACATGTCCAGCCCCATCTTCACGCAGTTCTTGGCATGCATGGGCAGCGACACCGGCAGCCCCGACACACAGTAGTAGCAGTCTCCCAGGATCTTGATTCTCATGCACTCGTTCTCCTGTGAGCAGCAAGATGCGAGGAAAACAGTGTCAAAGAACTCAAAGCTAGGGTAGGCCATTTGGATAAACAAGCCAGATTTTGAAGGTATCCAACCGAAAAAAGAAAAAAAAAAGAAAAACTCATCACAACCCTTCCTTCAAAGTCACTCCACTAAAACACACTCTCTAGCTCGCTGGCTTTAGCAATAGGTCTGCCTAGCCTTGTGGAAGACTCTGGCCATGAGCAATGAGTGCACGGGCCGAGTGCATGCATCTAGCCAGGTAAGCAGTCAGACAGGTAAGGCATCGTGATTGGACGAGCTTATTACAGGCCTGTGACAATCACAGAGAGCGGATTTCCTTCTTCTTTCTTCTACCAAATATGACAAAAAAATGCTTCTAAAATAAATTGCCTAACCTAGCTTCATGCACGTCAAAATAAACGTCTTAAACGCATTCCAACTAAAAGCATGTTACAAACATGCTGAGGTGGTTAGAAGCGCCATGATTCATACATTGTGTGTATCTCTAACTGGACCAGAATGGTCCTAGACTAATAACAGTCTGTGGGCTTGTGTGCCTAAGATCTTCCTCTACAGTACATCCTTTAACCATCCCTTTCCTCAACTTCAGTATGCTTTTGGAATCAGAATGGCTTTATTACTGTATGAATGTCAATAAGAGCTTGAGAATCTCTCCGCCAAAGCTGTCTTTGTTGCAGGAGAATGAAAACATGATGCAATGCAAAAGCAGGACGTACTATTTCTTCCGATATTAACGACACAACCAAGTGAATGAACAACAGCAATCAATAACTCACCTTGGCAATTTGGTCAAACTTCCCGAAGAGCTCATTGAGCATTATGACCAGCTCCTTGGGAGAGCAATCGCTGGCCAGACGAGTGAAGCCAACAATGTCAGCGTAGAGGATACTGCAGAACAACCCAGAAACACAGAGAAACGACTTACCACAAGGAAGGAGGAGTGCATTGCTTAGCAGGCACAGTCAATGACACATTTAATATTGTGTTTGGAGTAATGCGTTGATGGAGTAATGCATTGATGGAAACCTCAGGAGATGCGTGTATTAAATTGACATTTTCTTAATAATAATGAATGTCCTGACACAACAGCCCCAGAGAAATGAAGGATGTGTGTAGGGAGCTATCAAGTGAACCGAAGCAAAACACAAGGCTTAGTTAGCGTCACTGTTGTTGGAACAAATACCGCACAAAGACAACACATTTTTCCAGTGAAATTAATATTATTCAGCAGAGTCTCGTGTGCCAAAGGAGCAGTCCACCCTTTTTGAGGAGCAAACATTTCCTTGAAAGGGTTTCACAAGACACCTAAGGACTTCCTCCACGTGGCCTCTGAGTCACGACTAAAGCCAGTTCATAAAAGGGTTGAGATGAACACAAGCCTCCTCGGACAACATCCCCCCGCGCTGGCGGGCGGGTTGTCGAGAGACGGGGCCTCGGCCAGGCCTGAACACAGCAGAGCCCCGGAGGCAAGGAGGCATGGAGACAAGGAGACAAGGAAAGAGGCTGAAGGGTGGATGGAGGGACCAGAGGCGTGTCAAAGGTTAACACTTCAGCTCTCCTTTTTTACACGCCCGCAAGCCGTACGTTGTGGCAGAGCACCCTTACTCAAACGGTCCATTAAAGTCAAGAACTGAAAACAACGTGAGCACTCGATGGCTCCAGTTAACAACTGCATCGCTGCAAAACCCTCACATGAGTAAATCAAGTAGGAATACGGGTAACATTTGATAGAGGTACTTCAGTCTTAAACCATCACTCTGTAATAAAATACACAAATATCAGCCAATGAGAAAACCCCTTCAGGGAGCTTCGAGGGCTGATTCACGACCCCTCCGCTCCGTTCGGAGGCAAAAGTGGACCAGAATAAGGATTGTAATGATTTATGGGGAACAATTCTCTGGATCAATTGACTTGTGGATTAGCATGTGTTATTCTGGAGAAACTTTGTAGTTCAGGTGTATTTTTTTATGAAGTAAATAGCCGCATTAGAAAAGAAACATACTGCAGGTTTAAATAACCATTTTAATTGTATGTCCATTATTGATTCCTCTGCAAGGAATCCACATGAAGGAGAACTGTGCATGCTAGAGATTCAAACCCAACACTTTTCATCGGGTTGGGGGGGGGGGGGGGGTGTGGTCTCACTAACCACTAGGTCTTCATTGGCTCCCCGGAGGTCGCGCGCCACACATCAGCAGATTGCCGTTTACAACCAGAGGCGGTCTTCATTCAAGCCGCCTTGGTGTCGCACCTCTCATTGGCTGGGAGGCCACAGCTGCATCCCAGCACATCCTAATTAAGGTTGGCAGTGATCCCACCCCAGGCGCCCACGGCGAGCCGGGCCTGAGGTCGCTCCGGCGCGGCTGCGGAAGACCAGCCGCTCCGGCGTGGCTCAGACACATAACAGAGCTGATGAGGGGGTGGGCCGGTGTAATGATAGGGGGGGCCAACACAGGCACACAGTCCATCCATCAACAGGTATGTACTGAGGACCTAATGGAACACAAGGCAACCGTGGGCCAAGGCGGGGCACCGCCACAAGGAGCCAAAGAATCAAGCGACGTGCGAGTGAAACCCAGCCGGGCCAGCCGGTCGCCTCATCGCTCTCAGGATAAGACTCCCCTGCACGCTGAATCATCTGCTACTGTCCAGTGTTCGGCACGCTTCCAGCCTGTTAATCCGGCATCTGTCATCACATCCTAAACTAAACAGTCGTGAAGACGAAAAGCTTCAACCGGCTCAGGGCTCCGTAGTAAAGACACCCTTTTTTCTTCCCTCGCGGTGTTCATGAGGAATCACTGGTCTGGGCTGTATTTGACAGGTACTGATGTGATGGAATATAAGCAGGAAATGCTCAAATCACGTTGATGACTATTGGGGCTTTATGTGGGCCGTTTCTGTGGCTCCAGCGGAGAACACAAATGAATCATATCAAGTGAAATGCGGATGAAAAACACGGAGTGCCATTGAAGTAGAATAAAAAGTCAGTCGAGTGAAGTGAAACCAAACAGAGGACAGAAAACACATTACAACAAAAACACAGGAGGACTTTGCTTGATGTATTTTCGCATACCGATGAAGCGAAAAGGGCATCAAAGGCAAACATTTGTGAAACACTTTGTTCTGGTGTCCGCACAGACGGAGGAAATGTTCCATCACCGCTGCGTCAACGGCTTGGATCAATGTTTGGAAAATTGCACCAGAAACCACAGAATGCAGCGGCGGCGCAGGCAAGTCACATTCGTCTGTGTGTGTGTCATCGAGGAGGAAATAAGGTAAGCGTCTCAAAGAATGGAAAGACACTTGTGCCGTGGGGGGGGGGGGGGCGACGCGGGGGCGACTCTGGGAGAGAGCGGCGGAGATGGACCTCCCGGGGTCTCCTACCTGACGTTCTCGTGCCGCTTGACGTAGAGGCTGTGGAAGTTGTTGTCCTTCACCAGGCGCTGCTGCTCCTCCTTGTCCTTGCACTCCTGGAGGCGCTCCATGATGGCCAGCTTCATCTTCATGGAGATGTAGACCGGCAGCACGGAGAGCAACAGGCTCTCCTGCACGCACGCGCGCACGCACACACACACACACACACACACACACACACACACACACACACACACACGCACACACGCACACACGCACACACGCACACACACAAACGCATGAAGACATGCACTGATGTACTCAAGGACAAACGGTGTGATTATGTGCATTCGCTGTGAGATAGCTGTGGTTTTGACCTTTGACACCTTCCTACAGGTGCTTTAGGGTGATGCCAATCAAGACGTCATCAATAACAAATTGCTCTCCCCTGTACTATTTGTGTTCATGTAAAGTGCACAAACACATTTAGGTATCAATGTGCATCATTCATACCTAAATGCTTATGATCATTTAAAAGAATAAGAGGATTGGATGTTTGAGTTAAATTACAGGCTGGCACATCGTACAGCACAGCCACTCACTGGTGAGGTACAACACTGAGTCCACTAAGTAGACCTGATATGGATAGTCTCTGATATAACCTGGATTTCATGTCCTGTTTTGTTAGCTCTGTTTAATCAGCTGATGGTATTCAAACCAAAGAGACCACTCAGCTTCATGCTAGGTCGCGCCTCATCTCCGGCAAAGCAAACACAGTGAGGCCCATCATGCAAGTTTGGTTAGCAGAGTCAGATAAACACAGAGAGGCACAGAATGCCCCCAAGATGTGCCGGTTTCCCTTGTAGAACAGTAGCACAAAGTATAGTCTTCAGCCATGACTATTTATGGGTGGGATGCATACGCGGTCAGAGCCGTTTAAAACCATAGTTTGAAATGCATGCTCCCTGATAATGATATACATGATGGCTTCTATCGAGGTATGTCGGTGTAATGGACAGAAATAAAAGGTGCCAGGTAGGAGATTGTATTAAGCAAAAGAGAGCACATAAACCCAAATATTTTCCAGCTTCATTCACCCAGTGCTCTTTGAGCGCCTCGAGGCATGTTGTTCCATCATTGCATGTGAAACATCATTCCCGGTCAACTTTCCACTAAGAACAATCAGATCAAACTGTGCTGCTTTGCGATTCCCCGAAACCAGTGAATTCCCTTCTTGAGAAATCGTTCAATATTTCGAAATGAATAACACAGCAGAGGGGGGAGGAGCGATGACGGCCGACCACGTGACTGTGCGTGCCAGGCCAGGAACGTTTGAAGTTATCTAGGAAATGCTTTTAACATAATCCATTCTTTACAGTTGGGCTATGTAGAAGAGTAAATAAAGATATAGGCCCAACAGAACAAACATGCCACATTTTTCACGATACAAAAACCAGTACATCCAACAATGTGTGTGTGTGTGTGTGTGTGTGGTGTGCGTGTTTGTGTGTGTGCGTTTGTGTCACTGTTTTGTGTGTGTGTGTGTGTGTGTGAGTGTGTGTGTGTGTGTGCGACTGTGTGGGCCTGGTTATTTTCAAGTAGAAAAAAATCACCAGATTAAAGAATTTGATTTATCATGACTACTACTGAACTACTAAACTTTGAGAAAGGCCGGACCCGACCAGATGCAGGACCCCAATGAGAACCAGTTTTTTTTTTTTTTTTCTGTATTCCTAATGAATGCATGTGGGAAAAGTTAAACCAGTTGTCCAATTTGTCTCCCTCAGGAGCCGGTCCTTCCTCTGGTCCACATTATGTCTTTTTGTGCACTCTGGCCAACCCCTTGCTCTTAACTCCCGTTTTTCAGTGTCAACCCACAATAAAAAACACAACAAAAGCTTTAAAAGGTTACTGATTACATCACTCTGCCCTCAGAAGCTAGGCAACAAACCAGGCTCTTTGGTATGTGTTCTTATGTCCCGAGAGTCAAAACAAACCTTTGAAGGACAAAAGTTGACTGGCCTAGTGGACACTTATAATGGGAATAGCACATGCAATGCATCTAAAAATACACATTGTGATCAAATACATTTCAGCCCAGGGCAAATCTACTTATTTTGATTACTGCCCATGGACGGTTACAATAGGGCTTAGTTAACATCTCACTGGCCAAAAGCCAAGCCTACAACTCCAGACAAGTAAGCGGAGAGTATGAGCTGTTGGAAATGCATTCGTTATTCATCAGTGATTCACTTTGACCAAGTTCTCTTAGAAGTACCGTAATACAGAATAATCATCTCATCGAGTTAGTAGAAGAGAAAGCAGCTGCATCATCAGGCATTTTCAGCCTTTGTGGCAACCGTTATGGTTAGACAGACCAGCAGCATCCCAAACACAGTCAATGTGTTTGAGCTCACTGTAAAAACAACAGAGCAGCTGGAACATCATCATTCAGACAAACTGGATTTCCTGTCAACGGCCTCTTTGTTTAAGAAGCCTGAACATCAAAACAACGGTGGGCTGGTGACCTATTCATTATGAAATACTTGGCTTTCTCAGCTATCTTGCTTACACCGTATGTCAAATAGCAACGACAAAGATTTTGTACATATCAGTAACAGTCTTTTGCAAACAGTTTTAAATTAAATGGCACAGCACTGAACAAATAGAGCAGGGCTCCTGTATTTCTGCTGTTCACCGACCGTCCAACCGTGTTTACATTCCACTGACGTTCATTTGAGTGAACCGAAAAGGATTCAGACATAACAAGGCCTGACGATCATTCTGGCAGTTCTTCTGTACCGGGAACGGCTTCGCCGGCCGGCGTGACGACCGACCGGAAACCTGTGGTTCCCCGTGTGAACACCACTGCACGCGTGATCTTTTGATCTTGCGCCGTGCACGCAACGCACACTTCACCCGTTGGCCCGGGCCGTGCCAGGCCAAGCCGTGGCGGCTCTCTGGGAGCGTAGGCTGAGGAACAGGATGGCAGTCTATTTTTGTGCATCTGCATCCGTAAAAATACAGCATCCAAAATGTGCTTTGAAGAATAATGGCGGAGGGGGGGTATCATTAGATTAGATTAGATTAGATTCAACTCATCAAATATAGAACGGAAAATCTATGAAAACAATGCGAAAAAAACAAATCAAATAAATGGACTTTTAAGTGTTATGAGTTTAAGTGATCAGAGGGAAACAATCTGCTCTCCCGGTCGTGGATCATAATGGAATAAACGAGTTCTGAGCTCCTGTCCGCGGTTTGGTTTCCAAACAAATACGATGGAGAAAAAAAAAAAAAAGTGAGTGAACAGAGTGAACAGGTCGACAGAGGGAAGGCTGTCCTCAGCTTGCCTAGTGATATACAGTAGATAGATGCATCTCTCTTCTGTCGACAGTTACTTTTGCGCTGGAGATCACACGCGTGGTCCAATCAACAGCAATACTAGATTATTTTCGTGTCCCCCCCATGTGTGTCGGTGGAGCCCCGGCGCTGTGACTGACCTGCTGCCTCTTCTCAATCTCCAGCTTCATGCGCATGCTGAGGCACCGCAGGGTGTCTTGGAAGGTCTGCCGCAGAGTCTTCTCCATCAGCACCTTGTGGAAGGCCCCCACCACGTTGCCGCACAGAAACACCACCGCGTTGGACAAGAGCTGTAGGGCACAGGCACAGGCACACACACAGTCACACACACACACACACACACACACACACACACACAGTCACACAGTCACACACACACACACACACAGTCACACAGTCACACACACAGAGTCACACACACACACACACACACACACACACACACACACACAGTCACACAGTCACACACACACAGAGTCACACACACACACACACACACAGTCACACAGTCACACAAACACGCACACACAGAATGAGTAATGGTGTACAAGAGAAGAAACCAACTTCCAGGGAACATCTTAACTTCTAGAAAGTATGATCCAAAAAATGTGTGCTTTGAATCTACCACCCGTTGAGCCCGGTGGGGTGAACGTGATGAATCTCCTCCAGACTCACCTGTTGAGCCAGGTAACGGGGCGGATGTTTGAAGGCGGTGAAGGTGACTGTGAGGACCAGGATGTGTGAGAGTGAGGTGAGCACACCCAGCACCACCGCGTCCCACAGCTGGAAGGGCAGCATGGTGTAGACCGTGAAGATGATGAAGAGGAAGTACGGCACCTACGCGATGAAGAGAGGCCAAAGGGCATGGATGTTTTCAGATGGAAGGTCTCTTTCTATCATTCATGTTTTTCTTTGAATTGCGACTGGCCTTGTGAGAGACAGAACTCAAATACTCTGTGGTTTCTGTGTGTGTGTGTGTGTGTGTGTGTGTGTCCAATTCACACTTGACCATGAGCAAATAAAGCCTTAATTATCTGAGTTAACCACGAGCGGGGACCCTTAACATATGAATCCAATTTATCCGCCATTGGGGGGTAAAGGTGAGCCCGGTGACCGGCCTACCGGCTCACTCCACGGGGGGGGGGGGGGGGGGGGGGGGGGGGTGCTTTACCTGGTCCCACGGTAAGATGAGGGGCCTGCAGAAGATGAAGGTGTAGGCCATGATCAGGTGGGTGGCCCACACCGCCAGGCCCAGCTGACGCCTCCATCGCTGGGTCAACGTGTCGGTGCAGACCAGGAGGAAGACGCTCACAAACACAAAGAGGCTGAGGCTCACCACCGTCACAAAGGCAGCGTGGTTGTGGGCGTTCTGCAGGAAACGAAAACCACGCGTTAATCAATGGTTAGCCTAGCAATTGAGATGCTTGGAACTTGTTCTGGTGACTTTCTTACTGTGTTAGCAGCAATGAAATGTTTCACCTTCTTATGACAAATGTACTCTTTGTAAATCGGTTTGGATAAAAGCTAAATGCCCTAAATGTGAATGTAAATGTAATCAACACGAACGGCTCATGTTATGAAGCTAAGACCAACCAAAGCACTGCAAGAATCACTGCAAGAATCACCATGGAACCTACAGCACATAAATGTTGACCTTGGCTTTACTTATTACTTATTACTTATTACGTATTTCTTATTTCTTTTTTCTTATTTCTTACTTTTAATTTTTTGTAAGTCTACTGGAGCTGCTTGGACCTTGAATTTCCCCCAGGGATCAATAAAGAATTTTGAATTGAATTGAATTGAATAGTGATTTGTACAACAAATAATACACACAAAAAACAATATCATCTTAATGTTATGCATGGGTTTCCCGGCAGCACGGTGCCCTTCAAAGACACAACGACAGAACGTCTTGAAGGAGAAGCAGGAGGGAGGGCGAGGAGCTGAGGAGCTGCAGGAGCTGAAGAACTCCGGCTCCCAGCCCGGCCTCTAGGGCCCAGCAGGGGAACAGTCTCTGGACGCAATCACAGTCTTTCCTCAAGATACAAAATATAGATTGTGTGCCGACAAGTTAAGACACGTGTTCAGGGACGCTTAAGCTGACAGCAGGGCTTTGACATTGAGACGTCACACACCGAAGAGGAGCACAGGGATGGTCTCGGTGGCGATGTTGTCTCGGTTCATTGTTCACTAATTCACCGTGGAATGATTTGTCATCACCGTAAGACATTGCTGTTTGAGCACGCCCAGGCGTTTCTCATGCCAGACGTGTTTTGAATCGCCCTGGTTACGCGATGTTTATTATGAATGAATGAATGAATTAGGGTGAAACATTACTACAACTTTTTCTCGCTCTTGGTCTTTGAATGCTGTACAACCTTCTCATGGATTTTGGCTTGCGCTGGTGCATGTGTAACATACACCAACGCTCCATCTTCAGCACATCTAGATCTGGACTATTGGCTGTACCTTAACAGAGCTTGCATGTCAATAAAGTCACACACACACACACACACACACACACACACACACACACACACACACACACACACACACACACACACACACACACACACACACACACACACACACACACACACACACACACACACACACACACAAAGAATATCGGCAATAAAAAAATCCATTGATGCATTCAGATGTAGTAGCCTTATAGACCTCTTACAGAGGTGTCAACCACAGGACAACCACCGGTTGTCTGCTACTTGTATGTACCAGGGCACAGCGAGTAGGCTTATCTTCACCAGTGCCTACTGTCTACTGTGCCTGTGCCCTTGTACATACATTGTTGACACCTCGTGAAAAAAGGGTCCACAGGCCTTAATCGTATATATATAGTTTGTTGAAATGAAGTGAAATGCAGCTTAATTGCAAATCTTGAATTCCATCCGGTCAGCAGCACGGCCATTTGATACTGCAGCAACGAGTCCCGGTAACTTCAGTTTGCCGAGGGGCTTGTTCTCTGCGGTTCGCATCCCAGCGAGAACTCTGTCCGAGCGACTGGGCTGCGTGAGTTGGCCGGAGAGGAGAGCGGGGGGGGGGGGGGGGAGGGGGGGGCGAGTCCCAGGGCTTAGGACGGCTCAGGGAACCTCCCAACACATCTGTCTCTGTCTGTCCTCCGTGCGTCATGTCCTGCTGGCTCCAGGCTCTCCAGCACACGTCTCCCTGCATCATCGGTTACTGTGAAGGGTGACCTGAGTGGTGTGTGTGGGTGTGCGTGCGTGTGTGTGTGCATTACCCAAGAACTTCTAGAACCGTACACGCATGTGTACCAGCGTTTGTATTGGGTGTGTGTGCTTTGCAGTAATAAGAGCCGAGAAGGTAAATCCTTCACTCCTGCAAACAATTGATTGCTGGAGGAAATTACTTTTTGCTTTTTCCTTCCCCCCCCCCCCCCCCCCCAAAAAAAAAAGGAGGAAAGGTGTGAAAAAGAGCAGGAAGCATTTGAGTGAGAGTAGGTTCTGGAAGGCCATCTCCTCATTCCGTTGCCATGGAAACATCTGCAACCGACCAGCCACAGTTTTTTGTGTGCGACATTTTTGTGTCGTTTCGTGAATTACCATTACTTTCTGTTACGAATTCACCGGATGTTGCGTTTAAAATGTCCATTGTTTTTGCATAATTTTTTTCAAACTGACCAAAAAGGCTTTTAAAAAGGTCTCGCGCAGTAGTGCGCGCCACACACACACACATAACATATCAAATATCATTTTCCTGTGCATCTTTACAAAGAGATCTACTCAATGAATAGCTGTATTCATCTGACCACCATGCACACTTCACGGTGCATTATTTATTAGCTGGACTAAATGCATGTGCTGATGGAGAAGGCCATCGTGGAGCCCTGTTTAATATGTACCCTGCCCTGTTCCACCTGATCTCCTCCTCAGTAAGAACACGAGGAATTCATCTCAATCGGCCACCGGTCTGCATGTACATGAATCCATCACTAATAATGCATGATGACGAGCTGCTGAAAGTGTGTGTGTCCCCGCAGCTCCTTTGCATATTAAAAGGAATACATTGTGAACACGGGGGCCCCGACATCTGCATTTGATGCTATGTCGGGCAACCGGGAAGCTAATGAAGCTACTGACTCCGCTACTGACAGGTTCAGGGTCTGTCAGGGCGCCCAGAACCAGGTGGGCGGTGGAGCGACGCTCCTCTCGCTGGGATGCCTTTTATGTGAGGCGAAACGCATGCGAGCACTTCTGAGATCCAGTCTTTTCAGTTGGACTCCCAAACACCCGGCCCCACTCCAGCCCACCTCCACATTTCGCAGCACTCCCCCGCCTCCCTCTCTCCATCCCTCCCTCCCTCCCCTCCATCCATCGAGTCACACAGGCCGAAACTGTCCGGTTTCGATGGGCCACTTGGAACAAAAGCCCAGCCTGTGTGGCGCTCGACAGTGCCCTCCGTCAGGTGTCGGTGATTGGATAACAGCGCTCTCGATGAGATGATTGTGGCTCAGCGACACTGGCAGGCATTCCCCCCAGCTCACAGCCCGCCTGGCACAGCCCTGCTCGTCTGAGCCCCGCTGTCTAAGCTGCTCTGGGTTCACACACACACACAAAGACACAAACTCACACACACACACAAAGACACAAACTCACACACACACACAAACACACAAAGACACAAACTCACACACACACACACAAAGACACAAACTCACACACACACACAAAGACACAAACTCACACACACACACACACACACACCCACACACACACGCACACAAACTCACACACACACACAAAGACACAAACTCACACACACACACACACACACACACACACACACACACACACACACACACACACACACACACACACACACACACACACACACACACACACACACACGCACACACACACGCACACACGCGCACACACACGCACACACACGCACACGCGCACACACGCACACACACACACACACACACACGCACACACACACACGCCCTCCCGTGCCAACATCTGAAGAGCCCGAGAGGCAGATAGAGAGGAGGGCTTCCAGGAAATGACTGTAATGCAATCTGCATTAGCATATACATGGCGCTCTGTTCTGCCTCAGCACCAGACCAACTTTAAGTGGGATCAAGCGCTGATGAAGCGTCAGTGAGCAAGGCACTGAATTCCTGTCGGCTTCAGGGACCCTTTTAATGGAGAATCCAAGTCAATAATAATAATAATAATAATAATAATAATAATAATACTTTATTGATCCCAAGCTGGGAAATTATATATATATATATATATATATATATATATATATACAAATAATTGTGAAATAATCAATATCAATAATAAATCATAGTGCACATTAAGCCACTACCACTGTCTTTCAGAGCTCCTAGATCATTTGTTCTTCAATCAACAGCTCTGGACAGATAACCACAAACAGCACTAGCAGAACGCTACAGCGTGGCTATGCATCCTCCTCTCCTTGACAACATTGGACGGGGTCCACCGGTCTGTCGTTTGTCGTGTTGTCGTTGACATGAAAAGGGCAGCAGAGCGAGGACCAGGAGGACAAAGGCCACCGGGACACTTTACAGGCGGCCCTCCAAACACTCTGGAGCGCTGAGAGCACAACCACCACCGCTTGCACCGTCTGAGGGATCGTGACTTGACCGCGGCCTCCGTCTCCCTTATCTCGGGCGTCTCTCGACACTCCGCTGGGATGGGACAGCGCTTCACCGGACCCCCCCTTCACGAGGACCACCGCTATATTTAAGCCCTGAGGGCGCAGCGCGTGGATGTGTGTGTGTGTGTGTTTGTCTCAAGCAAACACCGCCGTCGTCGTTTCATCGTTTCATCGCTGCAGGGACATGTCTGACTCTGAACTTAAAAAGTCTCATTTCCACTGTGGTAGGTCAACATCGTCGACATGCACATCATGTCATTCCCCCCCCCCTGTATGAACTCTCGTTTTCTGAAGCGTGTGTGGAGCGTGACTCACCAGCCGCAGCGAGAAGAAGAGGACCAGCAGGATTCCACAGGAGAGCATGGACAGACCCAGCAGCAGCGCCAGCGGGTGGTACTGGCTGATGCAGGAGAACTTGCGGTAGAGCGTCTCATTTTTGAGCTCCAGGTCATTCAACAGGTACTTCCCCTTGGCTGGCATGGCCACCGCTGCGTCTCACACATAGCAGTCAGCCGCTGCTGGCCCAAAGTACGAAAAAAAGGAGAAAGTAAAGCGACGGCCGGGGGGGTCCCCCTCGGAGGTCCGTCCTCAGCGCCTGATCTGCAGGTCTAAAAGCGGGCCCGTTGGCACGGCGATCCGCGGTACAGAATTCCACGGCTCCAGGTGTGATGGGGTCGTTAGCTGGCCCAAGGAAAACCCACCATCCACGCTCTCCGCAAAACGCTCAGTTCAGTGAGGGGGCTGTGTTGTGTTTTCGCCTCCACACCGCTCTGCCGTTCCCCTGCCCTTCGGCTGTTTTCCAGGGACTTTTCTCCCCCTCTCTCCCTCCCTCCCTCTCTCTCTCTCTCTCTCTCTCTCCGTCCGCTATCCACTGTTTGTTATTGGCGGGCAGCGGTGGTTCCTTGCTGGTCAGCTACTGTTCCCTCGTCTCCCCGGAGCCCTCAACCCTGAGACCGGGCTGTGTTGACCGGGTGGAGAGGAGAGTCTAAAACAGAGTAGGAGGAGGGAAGACTCTGGGAAGGGCTGAACTCTTGGGAGGCGTCTGGGGAGTCATCCAGGATGTAACAGGGGCTGGCCTGGAGCACCCGAAGGGGCTCTGCTGAGGTTCCACTACAGACAAAAGGAGAGACCGACCTGTGACAGAGAGAGGGGAAACAGGGAGGGGCAAATGAAGATAATGTTGTTAACAGTGATGTCATGTGACGCTCAGCACACACACACACACACACACACACACACACACACACACACACACACACACACACACACACACACACACACACACACACACAATCTTATTTCTGATATAATGATTCAACGCTTGTGATCAGGTACTTCCTGTGTAAGTAATGAGCGGTCATCCAAGTTGCGGTGGCTGTCCAGAGAAAGCTGCCGTGTCACCGCGGATGACTCGAGGGCCCGTGAGGCATCGCTAACGGCACGGCTTTGGAACACGAAGCCAAACTTGGATCGCGCAGAAATCCGTCTTACCCAACGACCGTCTCGCTATCGGAGAGAACAAAAGATCCACTCGAAATCCAAACATGCAGCTAATGCGCTTCTTACATCTTCTTCTTACCAAATAAGACCTGGGATCGTACCTGAAGATCGGGGAAAGCGCATCTACGGGCCTCTGGAGGCTACGCACACAAAAGGTCACACAGAATCCCATAAGCTGCACTGTGGTTCTCACCGTTTATCACTTCTCAACACAAACGTTTGTGAAGTGATAAAGGGCAAATGTTTTGTCAAAGAGAAAAAAAACATTTGGATCTCACGTGACACAGAGTAAAATAAAAGGTATGGCTTTGGTTGGGTATGGAGGCAGTAGATCGTGGGGGAAGCCTTAGGGGTATCTGTCCCACATCTCTCTCACCAACATATATAATCACACAAGTCCGGCCAACATTGTTTCTCCGCCGTTAGCCAGCCGACTGACCTGAGCCTGTTACTTTCGCAGCATACCGTTGTCGACGACTCGCAATCACGACCCCTGATCCCTCCGTCAATAAACCTGCTGCTGCTCTGGAGCGATGATGGACCATGTTAAACAAACCCGTGCACCGCGACAAACACAAAGCCAGCGCTGCAATGAACACATCGCTGCACGATTGCCAATGTCTTTCCACCGTGAACAGAGCCTCCTCTAATGGGTTTGGAGGGGTAGGATCACAGATACAGCGGGGGACCAAACTACTGCCCAGGTGGTTTTACCCTCATATTAGTTTTTTTTTTTTTTTTTTTTTCCACACAGCAGATCAAAAGTCGTTTGCACAAAGGGAGTCTTGTCCAGGATGCTGTCTGCAAAAGACGAGCAGGAATCCACATGGTCAGGCGTGGTGGACATTATATTCTGAAGCCGAACGGCCGTGTCGTTGAGACCAGAGGACGCGCGCGGGGCTGAAGGAAAACAGCAACTTCTCCCCGCGGTCAATAGAAACCTCATTTCCTCCGGTTGCTGATATGGTTCACCTCGAGCAGAGCCTGTATTTGCTCTGCTGGCGCCGCCCATAGCAACAGCAACAGATGCCATATGACACTGCTCAATTTACCAGGTCAATGGATTAATGGCATAGGAAGATAGAGCGAGAAGTATTGTTTCACGTCGAACAACGTACACGCGCGCACACACACACGCACACACACACACACACACACACACACACACAAAAGAAAGAAAGCTTGCTATCAGTTTCCACAGAAAATAAGAGCAATATCCCTCAACTGATCATTATCTCCCTGAAGTCATAATTCCACGTTATAAAACAAGGCAAAAGTATTCGACGAGATGAAGACAAGAAATAACAACGTGATACGTACTGATAAAACAAAATCAAGTTAAAAAATAAAACCCAACAGTGAATCGGCAGTAATAACAGCAGACATCCCCGTAAACCCGGGTGGGCAGTGAGTCGCTGGCCCTGAGTAGACTCAGACTCTTAACCGTTTACACTGGAGTGGGGGGGGGTGGTGTAATTTACCCAGCAGCCCTCACCACACTCACATACCACGACTGCATCTCATTCAGACACCATGACGCTGTGCTTCCTGCGCCGCAGGCCCGCGTGTCTGCAGCCGACGTCACGGGGAAAGGAAACGCGAGCGAGAAGCCAACGGGGCGACCGCCACGCATTACTACCCCACACGGCGGACGGCGCTTTTACCAGACACTGCCAAGGCGCGCGGGGGGGGGGGCACTCCATCACCGGGAGGGGACGGGGAAACAACGGGTGGCGCTGCCGCGCGGGCCAAGATGGCCGCCGGGAGCCCTGTCGGTTTGGGTTACACCACCGGGGCCGGGAGTCCAGAGCACAGAGACGACCAAGATGATATCCGGCTATGAGAGCAAACGAGGGGGGGGGGGGGGGCCTGCTATCGCGCCGGGCCACGGGGGAAGTGCTCTTATCGCGCCGGTACAGCGGGTCCGCTCTCAAACACTCGTCTTATTCCCCACTTAGGGCCACTGATTTAAAACGACACCTGATACGGGCCCAGCTCTGCATTCGGGTTTCCACGTTCAGTGGTTTGTTTGTGTCGCTGATATTCACCTGCCGTGAAGCTTATCAAGGTTGTTTGTTTTTTTTTCTTCCCTCCCGCTGTTACATTGCAACTTTTGAAATTGTGGTTTTCGTATCAACCGCCGTACAACGTCAACAAGTACATAAACACCTGTTTCTAAAATCCTTATCTGTGCATCCATCACGTAAGCGGCCAGACCGGGGCTCGCTACCCAGAGTTACGGCAGCCTCTCAGACTTCATCATCTCCGTCTCGCAGGAGGAGAGGCGTTCCAGGCACTGAGGAACACCTTCTGGCTTCGAGACTGCCGCAGACTGCCAGAGGACTTGTTTACCAGACACTCATCTTTTATTACAGTTCTCGGCCTGACAACTCTTTTTATCCTCCAATTCTAAAGTTGCCATGGCAAACGGATCTGTGGCTCCAGAGCCCCCCGGTCTGTGGCTTGTTTCAATAGAGCAGCAGTCTCTCTCGGCAGAGCTCTGATGAATGAATGGCTAGAATCACACACCATTGTCTAGGCGGGCCTTTTCTGCGCGGACAGCGCGGGGCGGCCTCCGTGGCCTTGCTAGCAGTGACCGGGGGAAGGACGGCGGTGACATCAGCGGGCCGGCAGAGAGCTGTCAGCGTCTGAAAAGGGCGAGGACCTCAGGACGGAAGAATCCCGCCTTTTGTCCTCCTCTGGCAAGGTCTTATTTTTTTTAAAAAGCGACAAATAATTGCCTGCTGGGCCCCCGAGCGATTCTCGGTGTCGGGAGGTGAGGATGTAGATAACTGTATCTGTGCTGCCATGGTCCCCCAATAATACAATACAATAATATACCTATGTACACAGACAGACAGACGGACGGACAGACATGCTGATGGTGGGTCAAACACATCCTATTGTTGACTGTGTACTGGGGGTAGGATATGTATTGTTAGGAGCCTGTACTGTGTTGTTTGGACCAGACTACAACCAAACCAACACTCCCATTAAAGCCTTGTTGCAGACAGGGGACTGGCTGGTCCCACAGTAAATCATTCTACGTTTATAGGAGTCTTTTGTGACGGAGCTGAATGCCTTTGGCCGGAGACGAGAACAATGCATGACCTCTGGACAGAAACAGGTCTCTGCCCATGCTGCGCGTCACTTCAGGTTAAATGTCAACAGGTCAAGGGTCATCTCACATCACCCAGAGGCCATGGCACCGAAGAATTATCTACAGAATTCAGGTAGAGGTAGTGTCCACAGTGGGCACGAAATGCAAACCTCTCGAAGCATAAAACCTAGTTTATAGTCACGGGTACGTGAAATGTGCATCAAAACGAAACAGGAGCATTTAAATCCCTATTGTAAACTACACATTAACACTACATTTAAACCTGCGTTCGCGAAAACCATTTTGCGACATTAAGCAACACAACACATGAGGAAATGAATCCGAAGCTGCCTACGACCTGCCAGGCGTCTGGCCGTGCATCCCGTCACACGAAGATGGCTGATTGATGTGCAGCAATACAGCGGGCAAAATCGGATTAGGGAACTCTCCTTGTGTCACCGTGCCCTCGCTAGCATCCACGGGCTATCGAATTAGCCCCGTTCACCAGAGAGCGCCGTTGAAGGCTAACCACAGGATGCTGTCTGGGCGCCGGCTTCCGCGCAGACCGCTCATACAGGAAGTCCGGGGTGAGAAGGCCACGTGTGCGGAGAAGCCCCCTTAACACTCGAGCATTGGCACGTTCAAAAATACCCACGATCGCTCCGCTCTCTCTGTGGAGCCATCGATTGCGTCAGCTCAACCCGCAGAACCCCATCAGCCCCGACAGCGGTCCAATGACTCAAAGCATGTCGGTCCTACCGAGACGCAGTTGATAACGAACAAAGTGTGTAGAAATAAGACGTTTTCCTTCTTCTTTTTGACTGATCTGAGAAGTTGCATTCTCAACATGTCGCACACCTCCATCTACGGTGTGTTCATCAAATGTTTCCGTTCTGTTCAGTTCCCACAGTGGCATCAGTAGCGCTTCCTTAACTTCAACGATACAACAGAAACAAATAAAATGCACTTGAAGTACCGTACGCTCTACCCAGAGGGGAACAGAGGGACACGAACAGGACAAAGAGAGAGGCTATTCTGTCCAGTTAGCGCAGGCAACCACATCCCCATTTTAGGTTTCATAACCCCACATTTAGCTGGCCTCAGCTGGCTGGCTAGGCCTGCTTTATCCTACCTAACTATTGGTTCTTGTGTTTGTCCAATGCTTTCTAGCCCCACCTCGGCTAACCAGGGGAGAAACCATAATCATACCCCCGGTGCGCCAAGCAAGCCTCCATACTAGCGCTGACCTCTACCAACACTGTACAACATGTGGCACACACAATAACAGCTATACTTGAGGAGGGTAGCACTCCCATTCATGCCACAATTCCAGCGATTTCACACCGGTCCACTGAGATGGAACGGTTTGCCGAAGCTCTGCACAAGTGCTTCGCACGGGCGCTTGTTAAGTCGGCGGTTGCCCTCCATTCCCGGGAGTGAAGACCTGGGTAAATAGCATTTGGGACGAAGCATAGGGAACCAAGAGCTGGGAGTCAGAGGAGCAGCTTTCAGCAAAGCCAAGTGACACTCATTTTCCCCTTCTGTCATAAAAAGCCAATCATCTGTTGACAAGACCATCTGCCACTTGTGCCCTACACCCACGGCAACCCAAAGCGTGTTGTTCTTCACGGGGTTGTGACTCATTCTGTACATGCACCTCTCGCAGTGACACTTCCAACTGTCATTTTTATTTAGGCGCCCTACTGTAATGGAGGCAGGGCAGTGCATTCGGGTCAGCGAAGCTTAAACCTGGGATGTAAACGTGCTATTTTTACTCGTTGGGCTGCGCGGGGAGTTACCGTGCGAAGAAGGCCCCTTTGATGCCACTGAGAGCTCGGCATTCAGCGTCCACAGGTTCCTGCTGCAGGAGGTGGGACGGATTCCGCGGAGGTGAATTTCATTAAGCGCACTTTCCGTTCTCTTTTGAAAGCGTTAGACAATGGAGGCCATGCTGGTAATGGCCAATGCCTGCAGAGGTAGCATGTGGAGGGAAATCCCTGTCGCAGCTATAAATGGGTTGACCTCCTTTCTGTGTGCGCGTGTTTGTCTTGACACATATAGGACATCCCAACATGAGCTTCACACCCCATATCCACCCATTAGTTCCATCCTGTCTTATGTAAGCATGAGACCCACCCACACACCTTTGCCCATGGCTGACATTTTACTTATTCTGGGATCACAGCAGCATTCTGCCACAACCATTAAAAGCATACTGGAAACAGTGCCAGGGAACGCTATTCTTTTGGGACATTTTCAAGCAGATGAAAATGCCTGAAGTTTGTAGGCTTAGGTTCTTTTTCTGGATAAGACCCAACCTGAAAGATGAGTGTTTTAATATTCCATCTCCTTTCAATTCCCTTGAATACAGTATATGTACAAGCCAAAAGGCATGCTGCGGAAATTGAATTATAAGCACAAAAAAAAATCCTTGAAAATATGTTTTTATTTAATATGCAAACGTAACAGCTACATTGAGCTGAGATAAAACCTTCTTGATTGCCCCCATTACAGCAGCTCAAAACTGTTTGTACAAAAGGGTGAGGTCTCGTTCTCTATCAAAAACAGATTAAAGTGAATAGGCCTTGGCAGCTCAAATTTATGTTCCTGCACTGACAAAAGGGTACTGCAAATAAAAAAAGAGCTGATATAAGGGGTAGGCAGCGGCCGCATGGGCAAATATATGTAATGGGTTTTTTTTATTTCTAATGGACAAAGCGTCTCTGCCGAGGTGATTGGCCGGTCCCAGGTGTTAACCTGAGGGCCATAAGCGTAGCGTACTTCAAAGGTCAGGGTCCTCAATCATGCGCCATGACGACCGAGGCTGGCAAAGTACTGTAATGACCCCATCCCGACAGAATGCCACGGGATGATTACACACCCCTCCTTCATCACTGTGTGGGAATTAGCCACCACAGCTGGCACTACTATACAGGCGTATAAATAAACAATAAAGGCTAATAGTGTTTCTGTTGGTAGGGAGGCCTGTAATGGGACTACCATCAATGGATTGATTTTCAACGGCATGCAAAATTCCTATTTTTTTCCCCTCCATGGAAACTCTGATGGAATTCCCATTGAGAAAGCCATGAAGGAATGTCTTCTTGAGCAGGAGCAGCGCTGAGAGAGCGGGACTCGTGCGTACTGCGTTGCACTGGCGGCATGCAGACCACCAACCACCCAGTTCCCATAAAACTCCCTTTGGAGAACAAAAGAGCAACGCTCAGGCCCACCCGTCCAAGTCTGAGATGCAGTGATGCATTGCTTTAACGCCAAGGCTGTAAGTGGAAGGGATTAAAATTCCCGGAATGTGTCCATGCAGAGAGTTAGTTTCTTCCCAGTAATATTTAGATCTTCGTTTCTTATGATACTGCAACCGTTATTTGAATGGCACTCCAAGTTCCGTTTCCATCCGTCTCCAAATGGAAGGAATTGCAGAAAAGGCGAACTGGATCTCGATGCCATGTCTCCTCCCAAGGAGAGCTAGATTTCCTCCAGAGCAGAAGTTTAAACACTGCCGAAATCAGTCTTATATATATTCGACTAGACTAGGGGTGTCAAACTCATTTTGGTTCAGGGGCCACATACAGCCTAATGAGATGTCAAGTGGGCCGCACTAGTGCAATCACACCAGAATTACCTATACATAACAATAAGTCCATGCTTTTCCCTTTGTTTTCATGCAAAGAAGTACAGTAATCTTCATATTTAATTAAATATCCTTTTACAAAACATATCATGAACAACCTCAGATTTAAGGTTTCCACAAGATGTTGTATTTTCGCCATGATGAGTCTCATAGTGGCGCCGGATATTATATTCCTTGAGCACCGACACTTGTTAATCACACACCAAGCACACAGGCCACTCAATGACAGAATAGCATTGTTTTAAGAATTTCGAGTTTGTGTCTTTTATGCATTTTTGTACTTTCAAAATTCATCCAGCGGGCCGGGTTGAGCCCCCTATCGGGCCGGGTTGAGCCCCCTATCGGGCCGGGTTGAGCCCCCTATCGGGCCGGTTTTGGCCCGCGGGCCGTATGTTTGACACCCCTGGACTAGACTGTCTCTGGAGATGTGTGTCATTCGGACAATGATGGGGTGTACTGAGTATTGATCAGAGGTCTAAGTCAGATAACGCGTTGTCAGCTTCACTGACAACCAATACAGATGTTGTCAATAATTTGGGATGCAACAGCAAGCAAGCAGGAATCAACTCTTTGTAGATAGGGACGTGAATAGGCCAGACCAAAGTAATTGATCTGGAATAAGATCAGTAAGATAAACGTTTACAGCCGGGGGACCATTCACACCAATGACAAAGTAATAATGTCAAATGTACTGCTAATCTACTGACTTGCTCACATTCATTTTCCACAGAAAGTATAATCTAATAATTACATTGAGAGCCTGGGTTCTGTTGTCATACCAGCTGCTACAAGTATTAGAACTGGACCAGTACATGTACAGTCTCTCTGGTCTGTTTCTTTGCACGATACCTACAGCATTAGTGAATGGAACAAAAGATGATGGTACAACAGGGACACACATCGATCACTCATGCACCAGGGGGCTAGTGAGAGAAATGGGTGTGTGCGTGAAGCATTAGTGAGCAGGCAGGAGGAGCCGGTGTGTCTAATGCCAGCCAGAATCCAACCAAATCCCCCCCCCCACACACACACACACACACACACACACACACACACACACACACACACACACACACACACACACACACACACACACACACACACACACACACACACACACACACACACACACACACACACACACATTTCCTTAAAGTTTCCACAAGATAATCTCTAGGTCCAAATTGAGTTACCTATAGTTGAATAACTTTCTGCCACAATTTAGACAAAACAAATATCACAAATATCACAATCATGTAAACGATATAAACATTTGTCATATTGCGTTTTCTTGTGGTATGCAGCTGTGTAGTGTAGTTGTTGTGTATTTTAGTATTTAAGTATTTAGTCCAATTATATTGCTCCGTTGTCAACCGTACCTCACAGCACGGTGATTGACAGCTAGCTTTGGCTTTCGACAGATTCAACCGTCAAGCTGAAAGCTCTATCCTCCGCCACCACCACAAACCCACGGTTTGAAAAGCTATTCCCCGGCCCCAACCCCAGGCTGTACACAGACGCCTCGCAAAAGACACATAATAAGCTTCTTCCACTGCCAGTGGCGGGGCTCTCGATGAGCGAAAGCAGCAGAGTGCTCTGACTGAGACAGACCAGCTGTCACATCATATGGGAGCGATAAGTGAGAGAACAACAAGTTTATTCTCCAGCAACACATCAATAGGCTGACAAAAGTTCCCCCGAAGCTTAGACGTGAGCTGCCAGTAGACGGCTGGCAGCTCACTTCAGTAAAGGCTGGTTGATGCTTCTGCGTAGGGATTGCGTCGTGATCACGCAATGGCCACGCAGTTGCTCGGACGCAGTCATGAGCCTGTGATTCTGCGTGGGGTTTACGTCTCGAAATGCAATTCATTGCCACACCGGTAGAGGGACCAGAATGACCATTCTGGTCATTACATACGGATTACTAGCGAGTTAAAAAAAAGTTTAGAGAAATGAAGGCAAAAGTTATATATATATATATATATATATACTGTATGTTGTCGCCAATCAGTCGAAGCATTTATCAAGTCTGTGTTTACACCGTAGCAATGTTTACGAGTGGAAACCGGAAAAGCAATCTCCAGCCAATGTAGTTCGCGGACCAATCACAGCCAAAGCCGCTGCGTTGGGACGGCGTCGCCTCGACACGCGTCTAGGATTTTGGGAGGTGCCCGTCGAGGACGTAAAGGGTCCGTAAAGGGTCCGCAAAGGGTCTGCAACCCCCCAGTGTTGCGTCGACGCGGAAGCATGAACGAAGCATAACTTAAGGCTCCACCTTCTGATCCACAGCCATGAGGAGCATCCCCATGGGGCTCTGCCTGCTGCCGGCCCACATCCCCTGGACCCCCCGTCCCCACCGTCCCCACCGGCAGGACACGGTATTAACGGGAGGACAGAGCGGGGTGGTGGTCTCCCCGGGTCCCACGGCCCGGGCCTTGAGCGTGCCGTCACATGTGGGGGCGCGCTGCGCTGAGCCCCACGCTGAGCCCCACGCTGAGCCCCACGGTGAGCTCCACGCTGAGCCCCACGATACAGCTGTGCAGGGGCAAAGACGAGGGCCGTCAAGAGGCAGCAGCAGAACGGATCGCATAACCTCCAAAAACTCCGAGCAGCTGAGGAGAGCCCTGGTTGTGGATGGGGCCGCCGGCACAAACTAATCCTGCCCCCCCCTCCCTCCCTCCCTCACCACCCTTCCCTCCCCCATCATGAGGCAGGGGACTCATTTCTTGGGTCATTAATGTTGGTTAGCGCGCCAGATGCTACAAATCTCCCAACTGGTTACATGTGGGTGAGAACAATGAATTAGGCGCAACTGCAGTAAAGTCAGAGAGGCGCGTGAGCACATCTGCTTCCTGGGCCAGTCTGTGGATGGTGTGAGCTCGTTGTAGCAGAGTGGCTGGATATCACATTTCGAAGTTTACAGTGCAAAAAAGTGCAGAGGAGCTACTATAAATTGAATGGTGTGTTTGTCTAACAGTCTGGTATGACCAGCAGCGGGAACTATTGAGCATGGAGGATGTGATGTCATGAGTACATCGGGGAATCAAACGCCATGACATACATTAAGACACAACATGAAGTTGGGCTGGAACAGGCTATAAAAGCGTTCTCTCTCTCTCTCTCTCTCTCTCTCTCTCTCTCTCTCTCTCTCTCTCTCTCTCTCTCACTCTCTCTCTCACTCTCTCTCTCACTCTCTCTCTCTCTCTCTCTCTCTCACTCTCTCTCACTCTCTCACTCTCTCTCTCACTCTCACTCTCTCTCACTCTCTCACTCTCTCTCTCACTCTCACTCTCTCTCTCTCTCACTCTCTGCACACACCTCGTAGATGGCCTGCAGTTTCACAGTAACTCTTGAAAAGACCTCTGTTAAGCACCCCTCCCAGGTATGTCACTCAATTCAAAAGGCTTGACCGAACAATATCCTCGGTGTACACTTTTAAACATATTTGTAAAAAAAAATAAAAAAATAAAAATTAAAAAAACACCGCAGCGGCCCACATTCTTTCTCAAATCGATGAAAGTGGTCTTGCAGCAGCAGCAGCAGCAGCAGCAGTAAAGTCAAAGTTCCATTAGCTTGCAGAGAGCAAAGGCGTTGGTATTTCGCCTCTATACGTCACGGCCGTGTTGACGCTTGCCTCCACCCCACCGGCGGAGCGCCGCTACCGGCTGAATGCAGCCCTTGTCGGTCGGGGGCGCGACAGTGGCGGGCGCTGCTGACGGAACAATGTTTGTAAACGGCCGCTCTGCCTTCTGCCCCCCGAAAAACATCCTGAATCCACAGCGGTCAGGGATGTCGGGAGCCTCCTTCCAGGGATTTTCCCCCCCAAAGCGCCGTTCAAGTTCTTGAAGTTCTGGGCGTCGCCGGCGCCGGCGGCCAGCGCAGTCGCTTGACACGACTTGTTTCGCTCGGCTCTTGGATGTGAATCACAGTCATGAGTTCCCTTCCCAGTCAGGTCCGGGCCCCTGACGGTGAACCACAGGGATCAGCCTCGCCGCAGCTGGCAGCGGGTTGGGCTCGTGCCGAACACAGGCAGGGTGACTTCAAATTGGCCGAGAGAGAGAGCCTTGATGGAATTGTGAGTCAACTAATGAATGAAGTGGTTATGTTTTCACTGGCAGGGGTTTCCGCGCTTCACTACCCGGCCAATGGTGCATAACAGACCACTGAGACACACACGTGCGACGTCGCCCACACACATGCAAATGACAACATGAATGTGATAGATTGAGATAGATTGTTGCATTCGGAGGCTTTTGGGAAACTATATCTTTTAAAAAAAAATCATAATTTGATATCCTAATTATTGTTGTAGATATTGTTTGTGTTGATCCAGCAAAAATACCAATACAAAAAAATGTTACCTGTGTACCTTTGGGTTAATTTGAATGCTGTACAACCTTCTCATGGTTTTTGGTTGGCGTTGGTGCATGTGTAACATACACTCACACTCCATCTTCAGCACATCTAGATCTGGACTACTGGCTGTACATTTTATTTAACAGAGCTTGCATTTTAGTATGTGTCAATAGCAGAAAGTAAATAAAGTCTCTCTCTCTCTCTCTCTCTCTCTCTCTCTCTCTCTCTCTCTCTCTCTCTCTCTCTCTCTCTCTCTCTCTCTCTCTCTCTCTCTCTCTCTCTCTCTCTCTCTCTCTCTCTCTCTCTCTCTCTCTCTCTCTCTCTCTCACCCTGTGACAAAAAGTCAACCGCACGCCGTCTCATTTCCTTGGCAACCGATTCTCATTTCCCTGACAACGCTGCAAGGACAGCTTCATAAAAAGGGAAGCTGCAGCTGTGCTACCTTGCCGATCAGGGTTGTTGTTGTAATGAAAGCGGCCATTCACTTAAGACTGCCTCAGGACACAGGATGCACTGGCAGTTGAGGATACATAAGCACAGCGATCGCCAAAGATGAACTACAGCAGCTCTATATAGATCAACTACAGAAGCTATATAAAGATGAAATATTGCAGCTCTATAAAGATGAACTACAGCAGCTCTAGATAGAGGAACTACAGTAGCTCTATAAAGATGAACTATGGCAGCTCGATAAAGATTAACTATAGCAGCTCTATAAAGATGAACTACAGTAGCTCTATAAAGATAAACTATTGCAGCTCTAGGTAGATGAACTACAGTAGCTCTGTAAAGATGAACTATTGCAGCTCTATAAAGATTAACTATAGCAGCTCTATAAAGATGAACTACAGTAGCTCTATAAAGATGAACTACTTAGCTCTATAAAGATTAACTATAGCAGCTTTAAATAGATGAACTATAGCAGCACTATAGAGATTAACTATAGTAGCTCTATATAGATATATAGATATATATAAATATATATAGAGCTATAGCTCTTTAGAGACAATGTATTAAGTGGTTTCATTTTAAGAGACTCTTTCAATGTCCCAAATCTTCCATAGTCTCATTAGCATACACCATACCATTACAAGCTAGATGGGGGAAATGCAATTACAATTGACGTTCCTTAACTATATCTAATTTAAATACGTCAAAACAAGGGAAGTATACAAACGCCTCATTTTACGACCTCCCTGTCCATGTTTTTGTCTCTGAAAATCTCTGAGTGGGTGAGTGTCAGTCACTATGTGTGTGTGTGTGTGTGTGTGTGTGTGTGTGTGTGTGTGTGTGTGTGTGTGTGTGTGTGTGTGTGTGTGTGATAATTCTACCAGCAACAATCCATTTTGTGAAACTCTAACGTTGCACTCACTTCTCCTCCAACTCCATATCGAAGTTGGAGGGAAACAAAAAGCGTCCAGACGCCTCCATTTTGCAGTCTGCCATTTTTAACCTCCGGTGGCCTTCAAAACATTTCCACATGCAGACTTAACACAGAGGCATATGCTGCAACAAATGCAAATGAGAATTGCAAATTGCTCAAGCAAAATTATTCCTACCAGTGCCAAGCCAGCAGTCACAACCATGCTATTATTTTTCGCAGCTAAATCTTTGTACAATGCGGCTGGCTACATTTGAGAATCCATTTTGCGTCCTACCAAATCTAAAAACCTTCCTTTCCTACTTTAAAATCAAAAAGGTAACTACAGTAAATAATATTGCGGTAATATCATATATACTGCCATCCAGCATCCACCAGAACCTTTTGCAATCCTCATCTCCATCCTCACAGCTCGTCACTACACACTGAAAACCAATCAATGGGTAATCACTCATTAACCAGCCCCACACAATGAGAGGTCTGTTGAAGCAGCCCGCGACACACACACACACACACACACACACACACACACACACACACACACACACACACACACACACACACACACACACACACACACACACACACACACACACACACACACACACACACACACACACACACAATTAACAAAAGCCACACAACTTTGTGAGGATTTCTGATCACATTCAATCAAAACTACCGCTCAACTTTGTCCACATCCAGTATTCCAGATCAGCACCACTTGACTCATTCCCCTGTGATCCAGCAGTGCGGAGACCTGACCAGACAACACAAGAAAATTCTGCTTCCATCAAAGCCAAGCCGTGTGCAACGCTGCTGCGCCGGTGATGGTGGAACATGCACCAGCGTTACATAAAGCCCTCGACCGTCCAAGAGCATGAGGAATGTTCACGTTGAGGTGAGGAGAGTGAGGAGGTGGTGGGGGAGGGTGGGGGGGAGGGGGTGGGGGAGGGTGGGGTGAAGTACAAGACACCCACGCACATTCACATGCCCTCAGTCACCACACATTCAGCCAAGTAACCTTTACCGGTGCAGACTTTGTTAGCACCTGTCGCTAACCACACATCATTAAAGCCGGCGTGAAAACCCCCCCACTTTGAGTTCTCTATCGATTGGGGGGGGGAACGTGGAGCGGAGCCTGCAGCAGGCGGGGGGGGGGGGGGGGGGGGGGGGGGGGGGGGGCTCGCTGTAGACAGAAGGGGAGGCGTTGGGTCAGAGGTGTTCAGGCCATGTCACGTTAGTGACCGGACAAGGACAAACCTCCACATGCTCACTTTGGATCGGAGCACTGTTGAGAACTGTGATGATAATCCATGGTAGCCAAGCCTACCGACTCATGTCACCAGGTGTTAATTACTGTGGGCTGCAAGAAGTCAAACCAGAAACCAGCAAGGCAGCTCTACCGCAGTTTTGAACACTGATGAGGCAGCGGTTTAGAAAAGGAAATGAGTCTTCTGTCAAATTAACCCAACTTTCAGTTTGAGCACATTTTCCGAAACAGATAGCGAATTCTGCACTGATGGTGACAGATAAAATAACGAGGAACATGCAGAAATCCGATGAATGATAGCTGACTCGGTGTGCGTGCGTGCGTGCGTGCGTGCGTGCGTTCCTGACAACACATTTGATCTTTTAGCCACTGATGCCGGGTTCTAATGAGCAGTTTTACTCTGGGGCCGTGGGCAGAGAAGGTGGTCAGGAAATGGAACAATTAAATACAAAGTAAGGAGAGAGAGAGCCATTTCTCTAATGATGGCTGAAGTACTCTAAAATGGCAGCTCAGCAGCCCCCTCCAAACGACAGAAACAGTGGAGAGTGGGGCCCTTCACTATGTGGAGAGCCTCACTAAGCACAATCCATTAGCGCACGCGGGGGGTGGGGGGGGGGGGGGGGGGGGAACAGACTTCTTCTCAATATTCTGGCATTCTGTGAATTTCCAGAAAACAAGAAGTTGGGCAAATTCAAAGAGCTGAATTATTTCTACATGCCATAAAGTTAAGTTTTGTTTCATTTCTGAGGAAGGGAAGGATGCGGCTGAAGGTTCATTGTGTCATTTTCTTGAAGGAGTCGGTGAACGATCACAACCATGAATAAGGCTGCTTAACATGACCACCATCGACGCGTTCACAAAATGCAGCGCATGTTCACCCATTCACTCGACATCCCACAGTCGTCCTGCTAGGATCCTCTGAACAAACCCACAACTGCTCGAAAAGCAGACCCCTTCCTTGACAATCACTGTTTTGGTTATTCAACAGATTCTAAACCGGAAAGTCTGTTTTCTTTCACTCGGAACATCTGTTGCTTCTTTGCCCAATTAAATACTGGAAGTTTAGACATTCTAAAAAGTGAAGTTACATGCTGTGTGGTCTGTTAGTCCCACAGTTAACAAAACACCAGCTCTCTCCTGCTGGGCTGGATCCATACTGCGCCACCCTTCAGAGAGAAGGCACACTTGGTGCGTACCGCGGGCCCAGAGCACATCTCAAAAGGGAAACCCGCGTGTCGTCGCGGGTGCGAATGGTTGCTAGGTGACCAAGTCGAGCGGGGAGTGAAGCAAACGGAAATCATCGCTTCCACCCGGCCGCCATATCTGACCACACAGTTATCATGATGAAGTAGAGAACCTTGTAGAAGGTACGTCAGCGGCGTGACCCGTTTACCGCCGCACGCGAGGAAACTGTTACAGGTTACAGAACGAGAGCTGCGGCAGAAACCCTTTTGTGCACGATGACATCATTGTCTAGGGTGTGCACAAAACACTTCAAGAGGGAACAGAATCGTCGTGTCTTGCATTGTCGTAAAACAACGCAAGACATTCTGCATTTACTTTACATAACGTTAAGGACTACCAGAGAATCCAGGGAGATGGTACAACAGGAATACAGCAAAAAGGGGAACCAGACGAGGTAGAAAGAGCGATGAGGAGGTGCGCGAGCACATGCATCAAACCCTGTGTGTGATGGAGGTCAGGCACAGGGAGGATTAGTATGGATTGGCTGGAGCACGGAGTCGGAGTTAATGAGGCCGGTTAGTCATCTGTGTGTGTTCAGGGATTAGCCCACACCGCTCCCCTGCCTCCCTGCACTGAAACCTTCTCCTGGTGCACTGGACACCAGCGTCTGGGAAGCAGCGCAGGGCAGGGAAGCAGCTTTAACAACATCAGACAGCACCGTGAGTGAAGCCAGCTAACTGATGTGAAAGCCTCATATTCTGGAACAAATATGCTTTTGTATACTTCCTCCTAATTCACAATATAGCAAGGACTTTAAAGAGGTTTGAAAAAACGTGCGAAGTACGAGAGAGATTGTTAAGTGGCAATGAGAGAGGCAAGAGGGCTGAAAAAGAATATAAAGTGAGATTCATTCCTTGCGTCTTAAATGGATTGACAATGACCAATCCCTTTCAGCATGGAATACTGCAAAAGGCATTTTAATAAATACAGTGTTCATCCTCTTCGGATAGCTACAGTCATTTATAGAAGGAACCAATGATGCAAAGGGAAAGGGGTCTGTGTTTGATGGGAACTACAGGGAAGGGCTGCACAATTATTTGCGTATTAATCAGAATCTGGACTTTGGCCGACCTCAGTAATAGTGAACGGTCCCAATTAATTTAAAAAAAAAGAATGAATTAATAAATAAATAAATAACATCAATCTCAGCAATTTGTACACCTATGAAAATGACAGTCTTTTTTTTTCTTTCTTTTTTTTAACAGTAATCCCCACAGGATTTCAATTAAATCGATAATCTGCAAATCACGATCACAATAATGGGCAAAATAATCACAATAATGATTTTTGTCACCGTCATGCAGCCTCACAGGAAACCTTGTTCAAGAAACCCTGTTTAAATTAGACGTCGCCTGATTGGCTTACTGTGGGAGTTAGATATCTTTAGTCTGGAAGAATAAGGGCACTTTGTGATCATCCAGCAGATATTGTTCAAGCCATTTTAAAAAATAATTTATTTCGCGCATAATACAGCAGTTTGGTTATAAAACATTTACATTTTCAGTGAATAAAAAAATCACAGCAGTATGGGCCTATGTTTGTTGTTGTATTTCCCAGTGATAGAGAATACGCCTGAACAATATTGTCCGAGTCAATTTCACAGATCGACCGTCTATAATTTGGAACATAGGTGTGGGCCTTGATGAGCATACATCTCAAATACGTTCAAACTCATTTCGGTGCAATTATCTCCATGCATGTATGGATGACGCAGTGGAACATTAACACTGCAGTCGGAACAGGTTGTTAAGTGACGCAACACAAAACACCAGTGACGACATTGAAGCTCCATGGCATTACTTCACCCAACAGAGGTGTGTGTGTGTGTGTGTGTGTGTGTGTGTGTGTGTGTGTGTGTGGTGTGTGTGTGTGTGTGTGTGTGTGTGTGTGTGTGTGTGTGTGTGTGTGTATTCTCTCTCCCCCCCCACTATCTGTCCGGCTCAGTACAGCAGAAGGTGTTTGTCTAAATCTATTGAACGGTAAAATCCATAAAAACAAATCAACTCCTGGGCTAAAACAAAGAAAAATGATAATTGCACAACAGTTGACCTTTTGCGTGTCTTTAGGATTTGCCATTTGGGTGGTTATTTTGGAGGACTGATATAAATTTGTCAACTAGGCCTATACCAACTATATAATTAGCCGACAGATATATAACCTATATTTAAATTTGTTGGATTGCGATTTATTGTAGGATCGCTTTGCTGCCGAATACTTAGTCTTTGCTGCATAAGCAGTTTCACTTGAACTTTTGGACTTAAGTAAATCAAACTTAAGATATGTTGATTTGGAGCCGAGTCTCCATAAAGACTCAAAGGGTCTTGCCTGACGTAGCCTACTAGGATCTGGCTTCAACATGGCATCATCAGCCTACCTATCCGTCAGTAGGCTACAGCTCTACAGCCTACACGTCAATCTGTTGCTGTGGGCTACATGACCATGAATAACCCAGTCATTTTGGATCACATTCAATTAACAAACAGCGAGGGCAGAATACACAGAGCTTGGAAAAAGAGGAGTTTGGGACAGCCCTAGTGGTCATCTACAAGAGGCTGCCAAACACAAAAACATTGCAGTGATCTGGTGATCCATGACCATGGGTTTGGCCGCCGATGAAAGCTGCCTCCAACCAAACAGTGCGCCAATGTGTTCCCATTGATTCACACAAAAGCTCACAACCCTCACATTGCAAGAGCATCGGGATGGTCTGGCTCCCTTTCATGCTCGCATCTCTGTCAGTCCTAAATATGACATGACAGCTTGTGTTGGCATGCTAGAGCACATAGAGGGGTCCGAGTGTGTGTCCGAGTGACACAAAACACAGAGACTTCTATTGGAAGGGATTTCCACTGAGGTAGGAATGACGGGAAAAGTCATGCAACCATCCCAACACTAATCACACTGCACAGATCAGACAGTCAGTCACCTTGTAATGCGTGTACAAATGGCGACCATACTCTCAATTGAGGAAACCAATGCCTGCAAACACACGTTGCTGGGCCGTAGCAGTGCGACAGGGTAACCACGGTCTGTAGGCTGTTGTGCATTTCACTTGAGAAGCACAAACTTGTCAGTGATGGCGTTCAGCGCAGTAACGTTGACGTTGAGGTATATCCCGCTAAAAGTGAACAATATTGCAGTAAAACAAATCCCAAATACCACAAGCCTTTCAAACACACCTTCCACGTCCAATCACCGTACCATCATCACCATGTTGACTTTCTGTTCAGATTCCAAGTCCCTCAAACTGTTGCATTTACAACCGAACCGAACAGCCAACAGAATCTACCAAAAGTTATTTGGATACGGAACTTATCCGTTGACCAAATGGATCTGTCCGCTGATTATTAAAACACATTTTAGGTGTCAGACGTGGATTAAGCGAAGTCAGTGTACCCCCAGGTGGGCTACAATAACACGTAAAGTAGAAAGGCTACATGAAGCTCAGGCTAAACTGCCACTCCACAGTGAACTCACACCAGAACCTCGTCTCGGACCCTTGGCCGGACACAAGTGGTGCCGGGTGCGAGGTGCCAGTAAAACGGGCTCCAGAGCCCCCGCGGAGCCCCATTCGTGGAACACTTCTTCACGTGGTCGTTATTTAATGGAAGTTAGATGAAGGAACCACCGAAGCTCGACAGGAGTCGACGCGCCTCGTTAGTATGAAGTGAGCCCAGGTGGAGAACCGAGCTTCAGACGTCTTCACTACGGGGACGAACTCATACGTCTAAATTATCCATCCGACACAAATCGACTGTTTGATTATGTTTTACTGGATTGGTAAACATTTTGATTGACAGATCAACTTAATTGACGAATGTACGAAACGAGACATTTCATCCCTACCATTTCGTAACAAAGAAACGCCAGAGGGTAACTTACCTTATCCGTCGAAACGTGTTTTAAGAATGTACCATTTAAACGAGGATATTGAATAGACCACTTTTTTTTTGTCTCCCCGCACCACTTCGCGTCCTCTCCAAAGTGTCGCTCCGTGCGCTCCGGCTCGCCCCTCAGGCGCGCCCGTGAACGCGCAAAGCGCACGTCTCCATTCCGGTTCCTCTCGCCGCGCTGCGGACGCGACGCGCAAAGCGCACGCCGGCGTGCCCACTCAAGCTGTTCGGAGTGGATGGGCTCGTCACAACCAAGAAAAAACCCAATAAAACCCAAACGTTCGACTGTTTTAGTTGTATTGTTTGTTTTTATTGCATGGTACTGTAATAGCTGCAGAGAAATGACGTTTCGGAGGAGCACAGTTTTAGTGTAAAGAACCTGCAGGGAGGGATGATCGATGATGGACATTCCGATGGCACTACTGACAGACGCACGTTCTGTGTCCGCCGTTTTCAGACAAGCGCTTATATACTGCATTTGGGGAAGACTCAAGACCCCCGACGGGGAACGCCTGTGACCGTTTACACATCAACACAGTGAATTCATCCACCTGGACAAGCGCCGTCCCATCCAAACACAACGAGGAAGATGGTTGTTAGGTTGTCGTTGAAACTGGAGAGGTTATGCATGTGCGGCCGTGCTCTGATAGCCTACTATGTTATGGCAATCATTAAATAGTGTGTGTGTGTGGGTCAAGTGAAGAGATAACTGGTCTGATTATTGCTGGTTTTCTGAACGTGGAAGAGATGGGTTGCGTTTGGTTGAAAAAAAAAAATGAAAAAAAAAACACCCAAGCGGCCCATGCCGTGTGCTTATCCGTTATTTCCCCCAAGCAAGCATGTCACTGACCACTGATAATGGGACATTTCTTCATCACAAGCGACCCATAGGTGGGGGACGTCCAAATGCAGTATACGAGCGCAAACTCTGTAAGGACAAGACTTGAGCGATTGCCCCATCTACAGGTTACTTGCTGAACTGCAAAACATATGGGGTCTCCCTTAGGAGGGATTCATCTCAATATACTTAAAAAAAAAAAAAAAAAAAAATCATATCTCCCTTTGAACTAAACACCCCAGCCATGTAACACATTACACTTTATGACTTGCAAAATGGTCTCATATAATTTCTAGGTAAATTGGTCACTCAACTATTACCAAAAGAAAAGGCAATGAAATTACATAACCGTAACATTTTAACTGTACCTGATAAATTGTATTTCCCCAACATCTTTTCCCATCCAAACATAAGGACACAAAAGATACAGGCTCCAAAGTTAATACACATCTTATCCATACTATGTCCATATAATAAAAAAATAAATACATTTAACAAATAAAATGATTTTTGTAGAAGGTAAATTACTAGGCGAACAAATTACCTCCCACAGATTGATCGCTAACAAGTGGGTTTCTCTTTTCTTCAAGTGTAGGTTTTGATTTTTTTTTCTCCATAAAAACCATGATCACCCCCAGACTAATTTAAACTCTAGGCTCTAACTGGCTGTGCTGTCGGTACGCGGGATTGGTCTCCACCCAGCCATCGGGACGTGTGTGTGTGTGTGTGTGTGTGTGTGTGTGTGTGTGTGTGTGTGTGTGTGTGTGTGTGTGTGTGTGTGTGTGTGTGTGTGTGTTAACGCCGCAACACAGGGAGGGAGGGTGGGTGGGTGGGGGGGGGGGGGGGGGGTTGCGTGATGAGATTGATGCTGATGATCTACGTTGGCAATGGAACCCCAAACCCCGACTCCTTGGCCTCCCCAAAACAGCGAGGAGAGTACACGTCTACACGTCTCAAATTGTTATATCTGGTAAAAAGATAATAGGAAACAATTTATTATGATTGGTTTTTGGTTTTGTCAGTTTTTTTTGTATTGGTTTTTACCTTTTTATGTTTTTTTGTACAAATCTCTGTATAATCTGTTTAGACATAACGAAAACAGACCGCCCACCAGCAAAAAGAACTATCATGCATAAGTTATTTCCTCACGCGTATAGATTGCATTTTTTAAGGGTAACCATAGAAAAAGGAAATCAGTGTACATTTTTTTTGTTTGGGTTTCCTCCTGTTCGCCATCTTTTACATTTTTAGTCTTGCCTCCTTTTTCTTCTTTTTGTAAATATTTATTCTTTCTCGCTGAAAGGCGGTGTCAGCAGGTCCAGGTTTTTGCTCCATGGCAGATTCTAGACACCTGTCCTTTGTCCTCCGATACACAAGGGGGCGATAAGACAGTTTCTGTGGATGCCGGGCTGTGGGTAAAAATCCTCCATGAGAGAAGCCCTACAGAGGCAAACACGCAAATATCCTTCATGATTCAATCCAGGTCCAAGAACCTAAGGCCCATTTCCTATAATAATTTTTTTTTTTGTTCTTTTTTTTTCCTGCTATAAAATGCTTGCGTGTCCACGGGCAAAAAATCTTGAGTGACCGAGACAAAGATTCTTAACTAACAACCTCCCAAGGCTGGAGTCTGGCAGCAGAAGTAGGACAAGTCAAGTCATTCAGGTCCATAGCAGAAGAAGGGAGGCACGCCCTGCCCCTATCTGCACGGGTCCTCCTGCGTGGAGTCCCTCGGATTTTTCCTCTTCTTCCCGTTGCCCTGGTGATGTGGCTTGTTGCCCTGATGGCTTTTGCTGCTGGAAGAGGAGCTCTGCTGGTCGTGGTGGGCGGCCTTATGGTGGGGGCGGGACATCCTGGTCTGAGGAAGTAACACACACACACACAGGAAGAGCTTGTCATGACTCGCCCCAACACGCTGGCTGGCTCGGTCTGTTGGTTCTACTGGAAAACATTGATGTATGGGAATGACATCACCTCAACCCAACAAGAAACGTGTGAAGGTGGACGAACGTAACTATTGATGGTTCAGTGGGATTGATTATAGTTCATATATACTGTACAGTATATATTCAAAACGTATTGCAGGCACGATAGATGCCTGTTTGTGCAGCTCTCTCTATAGGTAACACTTTGCATGAAAGCTTTCCCACAAAAAGGTCAATGGGATTACCATCCGAATTACATGGAACATTTGGCTTTGAGGTGATTTCCCTCTAACATCAAACAAGACCTCCCATTCACGTTTAACTTTATGTGATTTATGTGAAGGATCTTGACTTTAGATTTTTTCAAACCACGCCCCCAATTAATTAAACAGTCCCAACATATAAAATGGTATAATTAGAGTCTGTTTCCAGCTTGCCATGAGCATGAGCCGCAACATGCTCTTCTGCCACAGGGGGGAAGCAACAGTCTGCAAATCACAGACATTTCTTTACAGGGCTCATTTTACCTGCCTGTAAAGGTTGGGGTGTAATAAAGAAAGCCACCAGCACATGGTACCTCACTTCCTCAATATTTATACAGCCTAAGATTGTCGACCACAAAGCGATAAAAAGGTCAGTCATCAATTCGGCCTTCGTTCCCGCGTGTTCCGCGAGTAAAAGCGGGTTCTCCAGCCTTCATTTTATTCTACTTATTCTAAAGTTCTGCCATCGTGTTTATAGCGGTTCACGGTAGGGACCCCCAGCAGTGGCCTTGGCCACCATTTTAGCACCGTCACCGTGGTAGAACCTCGCGCTCAGCCCCTCCCACTGACCGGCCGACGACCAATCAAATTCTGGGACATATTCTGGGACGGTACCGATGCGGACCCGTCGTACGTTCATACAGCCTTTCTGAGCGTTCTGTGGGTTCTAAGTGGCCCTCATACAGCCGTTCTGACTGTTCTGTGGGTTCTAAGTGGCCCTCATACAGCCGTTCTGACCGTTCTGTGGGTTCTACGTGGCCGAGCCCTCGCGTGGGCATCAGCCTGATGTGACTGGGGGAGAGAGCAGCTCGCAGGCCTGCCTACCTTCCCTCCCTTGCTGGCCCCGGTGGGAGTGCAGGCAGAGTGGCTCTGGGTTCTGCTGCTGGCGGCGCCGGCCGCCGTGTCCCGGTGGGCCTTGGAGGCCCGGCCCGGCTGCTGCTTGGCCGTTTTACACGGGGTGCCGTCCGAGTCCTGGGGGGAGGAATTCATATGTAAACTCACAAAAAAAAAAAAGTACTTCCAAGAAAGTTTTGGGACTACAGGGGACCTCTGCTAACCGTTTGTCCCTGAGTGTGCATGCCTGTGCATGAGTGTGCATCGCTGTGTGGGACTGACCGCATCACTGGACACCGTGGACGAAGACGAGGAGATGCAGAGTGGCGACGAGGAAGGGGAGGAGCACATGGAGGGGGCCGGAGACGAGGAGCTGGAGGAGCTCTTGCTGTCGGGCGTGTCCACCAGCTCGACCACCTCTTCTTCCTCTTCCTCCTCCTCCTCCTCCTCCTCTCCCGTTAGGTTGTTGTTGCACTCGTCCAGCCGCTGGGGCTCCACCAGCAGCGTGACCGAGTTTCCTAACGGGGAACGATCACAAGCACCATCACCATCACAAGCACCATCACAATCACCATCACCATCACAAGCACTATCAGAATCTCCATCACAATCACCATCACAAGCACCATCACCATCATCACAAGCACCATCAGAATCCCCATCACAAGCACCATCACAATCACCATCACAAGCACTATCAGAATCCCTATCACAAGCACCATCACCATCACAATCAGAATTAATTTAATTGCCAGGTCAGTTTTTAACACGTACAAGGAATATGTCTATGGTTTGGTGCTTGACAACAATAAACAACGTAAAGAAGCATCAAATCTATTTAAACATGAACTACAAAGAAGGGAACTAACGTAAACGTACTCCAAGTCAGGAAGCATGAAAGGTCTTTCATTACAGTATGTTCCTGTGGACACACAATGGAAGCAAATGCGTCCATTGTGTGTTCACAGGAACACACTCAAAGACCCGTACGGTGTGTGTGTGTGCGTGTGTGTGTGCACGGAACACGGACCGTGGAATGTGAAGATGTTCCGGTACGAATTGTACCAATATGTGTAATGTGTACAAAATATGCACCGGATAAACGTGCCGGGCAGACATCAGAGGTAGCCGGCAGAGAAGACTGCTGTGGTTCCAAACCCGCGTTCTAAACGCTTGCCGTCTGCCTCCCTCAACAGCTTAGCAGAGTAAAATTAAAGTAAATAAATAAATAAATAGCTTCTACGTTGGCTCATCTCAGAAAATAATTTGCGAGGACACATTGATCCGTGAGTAACGCCGGCGACGACGACGCGAGAGTTTGGTGGAACAGACGAGGACCTACTGTTGTTGGCCGAGTCGCTCTGCGGAGGGCCGCCCCACTCTTTACTGATCCAGTCCCTGTAGTCGTCCACTTCCTGGGTCACGCGGATGATCCTGCCCAGGATACTGTGGGGGGTGGGGGGTGGGGGGTGGGGGGGGCATCATGGTTAGGGTCTCCACTCGCATGACAACGACGGCCCGTCACACGATGTCAAAAACATTTGGTGGGGTTTTTTCCCTCGGGGTGTCGTTGATTGAGATTCCGCATAATTTGACTGTAATTCAATGGGCCGTGCAAATCCTATATTTCTACATAGGTGGCTCAGCGATGCCAGATTCTTTGTGCGGTTAAAACGCTTGAAAAGAATCCATTGGTTTATCACGGTTTCCCACAGCGGTCTAAAAGGCAGCGCCTCGCTGAATGACACCAACAAATAAACATTACACAATATAACAATGTGCAAACGCCATTCATGGCAGCATCTGCATTCAATTTGACAGAGGAAATGGTCACCATTACCCTTATCTACTATTACATAGGCTAACATAACATACATCCATGAAATCAAATCGGGGCCGGTTTCTGGAGACGGGAAACTCCGTCTGATTAAGAGGATGAAGGATGGACAAAGAGAACCAGAAAGCGTCTGACAGACTTCAAATTGAAAATACAAGTGAAAGACCGGTTTGAGCGTACAGAACAATGGCGGCACCCATCCCACCAAATACCAAGCAGAGAATGGTTTCACCAGAGTGAAACACTGTGAAGTGCTCTATCTTATCATCTCTGATGGGTTCAAAATGGTGTTGCAAACTTTAGACTTTTTTCTTTTTTTTTTCTTCCTGGCATTGTTCAACCTTCTGGACTCTCAGCTTTAGAATGTGCTCTACGTTGACAGAGAAAATGATTGGATACTGCCACTGCAGTTAGAAAAAAGGGTAACAGACAAAACAGTAAGGACATTTGTTGAAAGCAAAAAAATAACCTCGAAAATTGCACACAGAAGACCAACAGGCTTTTGCTGTAAACGCTGTGATATCTCTCACTTAGGACCCCTTCAACCCAGTGGAAGGTCTCACTGTTTCACACACATGATATTCCTGACGATTCAACTATAAAGAGAAAATATAATATAGAAAAAAAAAAACGACTTCATGTCTTTCAATTGAAGATCTGAAGAGTCGAGGTCACCTCTAGATGTTCCCTTTCATAACACCAAACACCGTCAAAATATTCTACCTTTTTTGACAGACAGACAGACAGACATGGGCGCAAGGGAAAACATTTAAAAATATAACTTTTTGAAGAACCGTTTTGATAATAAATCACAGAACTGGGTGGACGTTCCCCTGAAACACTGTGCATCAACGGGCCCCATGTCGTGACTCCAAGACAGAAACTGCATCTAGTGCACACGCCTGCTGCTCACCTTTCCGACTCGTTGTTGGGGTAGTACTTGGCGATGGGAGACATGGCGTGGCTGAGCACCACGTAGGCGTAGTCGAAGGCCTGCTTCACCTGCATGGCGCCATACGAACTCCGGCCCACGTCGTTCTCTGTGGGACACGGGCCATGCGGTCAGGGCGCGGTAAGGAAGTTCACTTGTGTCAAATTCAATCTAATCAATGAAGCCCGGATGAGGGTGTACGGAGGGCTGAGAACAATGAATGAATGAACTTAACACTTGAATGCTATTATTCAACTATATGAAGCACTGAAGGAACAGCCAAGTATGTGGCATAGCATATCCTCCCCATTGAAAGTAAGAGTTTAAGCAGGGCTATCGACTGGGTCCATCTATTCAAGCCCAGTGACAGAGTGTGTGTGTGTGTGTGTGTGTGTGTGTGTGTGTGTGTGTGTGTGTGTGTGTGTGTGTGTGTGTGTGTGTGTGTGTGTGTGTGTGTGTGTGTGTGTGTGTGTGTGTGCGCGCATGCGGTGGCGGGCGTCCTACCTGGCTGCAGGGGGTCCTCGATGTACAGCATGGAGGGCCGGTAGCCGTCCATCATGTTCTTCTGCACCTCGTCTTTGGCAACGTAGCAGCCGCCATCTTTGATCCGGATGCCGGTCTTCAGGTAGTTGAAGTGTCGGCCGTAGAGCTCGAAGAACTCGATGAGCAGGACGCCGATGTTGGTGTTGGGGCTGCGGACGTCCTCGCGATAGTGGAGCTGCAGGGGGGTCCGACAGAACACACGGGGCTCAGCGTGGGGAGGGAGCGACGGGACGGACCGCTCGACTGTGGACGCGTTCGCCTTTCCAATATATATACAGCCGCTCACATCTTTCCCAGCAACTGCAATCACATCTCAGACAGTGATTGTTGTACCTGTGAATGGAGCTACTTAAGATGGAACAGAGTCAATAGAACTCTGTTGACTCAAGTTCACCGTCACTATGTTGGAGTTGTATGCAAAGAGACATTCAAATTAAAACCAGGGGCACACTAAGGGCACACAGCATGGAAACGGGGGTTGTGGAAATCCTGATATCCCCGCAAAACAAGGTAAGCCAAGAGGCGAACCACTCGTTAGCACAGTTTGCGTTGGCAACGGCCGAGGAATAAGAAGTTAATCAAGGCAGGAAAAAACAACAGTATGTCAAAGCAAGCAAAATGAGTCACGCGGTGGAGTGCGGGCCAAGCCCCGAGATTGTTGCAGATAAGTCGGTCCGAATGTCAAAACACAAGCCGACTTAGCCCTTGATTACACTCGACTACGGTCCGTTTCTACCTTTCGATTTAGATTTTCAGTGCATCCCTCACTTTGAAGCACGTTGTTCTGTTGACCTGCGATGCGTTTTGAGTTGAGTGAGTGGAAACCGGCTGAAAACCTGAACTAAACCCGGCCTGTATTGTTTTACAACCTGTGGCAGACCTGACAAAATGCCTTGAGGAAATCCCCTGACGCAGTTGTGCATAGCCGCTACCCCGTGAAAAACAGCAACAAAAACAACAGTAGGTAGAAACGGATGAATGGGATCAAGCAATTGGCTGCCGTTGTTAGCCGACACTGCTTGCCACAGCTTTACATTGCATCAGAACGGACAAATCTTTCGAACTGTAAATAGAAAGTTAATGCGCTTCCACAAATGTCACTGGAGACGTTCATGAATCGGTATACAGAAATGCAACGACTCTTTCTCGGTGGTGGCGGTGGTCGTCTCGCACGGTCAGTGATGTCTGATAGTTTAGACATCACTCTGGTTGAAGCGCTCTGCGGGGCTTCGACCCTCCAGCGCTCCCAACTCTCACAGCTGCTTCTGGTGACATTGACTGGACGGGGACCACTTAAACGTGACTCAAGTGTGTGTGTGTGCATTTCTAACCTGCAGGAAGCTGACGGCCATGAGGAACAGGCTGTAGGAGCCGATCCCGCCCGTGAAGACCTCGTTCAGATCCCTCTGGAGCAGGAACTGCTTCAGCACCAGCACCAGGTAAGGCAACACGGGATAGGTCTGCCAGAGACAACACAGGCGCTCAGTCCATTTCCACAGCAAGCTTTTGTTTTTTTCCGGGGCATTTCAGGTGGGGGGAAAAGCAAGAGCGCTGGAATCGTGAAGAGAGGGGATTCTGAGATGTACGTCGAAGGACCCATATTTTGCCACCAGGTTTGGAGAGTTGTTAGCCATTACAAGCCGTGGTACACAAGCCAACCAGTTGGTAAAGACCACCGGGCGGGCTGATAGACCAGCCTACTGGGTGGACACTCCAAACGATGATGTCACCGTGTCACAGGGCTCGCAATGGCTCATCACACTCACACCAGTGCATTTAAAGGAAAACGGGTACTAAAAGATTCTCAAAAGGGTTTGTGAAATGGCAAAATTCCGGCAAAAGAAATGACAGGAACTTTTAACGCCATTTAATGTTACATCTACAGAAAAAAACTAAAAGAACGGCAGAAAGAAACACATCTTGAAGTAGTCATTTCAGCTCAGGCAGCGATTAGCGATACTTTGAGGGGAGTTGTACCAGCAACTTAAATTCCATCGGCAGTGGCAGCGTGTACCAACAAGCAAAGACCTTCCCAGTTTGCAGCCGGGGTGATCTAGAGTTTAGTGACTGACATGAGAGGGCAGGGACTGATGGGTTTGCACAGAAAAAAAGGCCTTCTCACTCCAGTGCGAGTGGGGTGCAGCTTGGCCCAGCAGCGTCCTGCCCACAGACAGATGAGTTGTGACAAGGCATTCCTTCATGAAAGCACACAGGGTCTTTTCCACCCAGCCTCATGCTTGCCGTGCTTTGAATTAAAAAAAAAAAAAAAAAAAAAAAAAAAAACTATTTATTTTCCTGTGCACACACACGCCACACTCTCTCTCTCTGTGCACCTCTTTGAATTCCTTTATGAGCTGGGCTGCTTTGACTCCGCTCCTCACGTTGAAGCTGATGTCCACCTTGACCTCGGTGAAGGAGTCCGTCAGCTTGATGATGGGCACCTGGGAGGACGGGAGGGTTTAATGACGGGAGGGTTGCAAAACACAATTAACCGTTGATGCACGTGCATTACAATATCACATCCTAAAATACCCCCCTCCTTATCCATGCAATGGGGAGAAATGTAAAGCGAAACGGAACAAAATGGAGGCCGTGACGGCGGTGCCTTCGCCGTGGAGGCGGTCAGTCGTACCGTGGCCTTGTCCAGCACTTTGATGGAGTTCTCGTCTGCCACGTTCCTCTTGCGCAGCGCGTCCTCCAGAGTCCACAGGGGGAGAGTCTCCCACTTCCCAAACACCACCAGGTCAATATCACTGTGAGGAGCAGAAGGAGGAGGAGGAGGAGTCAGCGAGACGGGGGTGTCAGTCAAAACGGCACCATCTAAATATAACAGCCTCGTATGCAAGGAGTGAAACGCAAACCCACTTGCAAATAGAGTCAGAGGCAAAAAACACACCCACACGTGGACACACGCAGGCAAACATGCCAAACAGTGGCATGGGGCTACCAAGCCATGGCATGTCTGGAGAAGTGTGTGTGTGTGTGTGTGTGTGTGTGTGTGTGTGTGTGTGTGTGTGTGTGTGTGTGTGTGTGTGTGTGTGTGTGTGTGTGTGTGTGTGTGTGTGTGTGTGTGTGTGTGTGTGTGTGTGTGTGTGTGTGTGTGTGTGTGTGTGTGTGTGTGCTTTTTTATGATGCAGCTCAGGCTTTCCAAGGAACCCAGAGGTGTGTTTTTTTTTGTTAGTTAGTTTTTTTAAAGGCCCGGGATTAGCAAAGATAAAAATGACAGCTCCCTGTGCCCCCTTAAGCCGCACAACTGAAGGTATTACAAGAACTGGCTGGCTAGACGCAGCCCCGACCCCCACCTTCAGAGGGAAGGCTCCTGGACCAAGAGAGAGGCTGGCAGTAGAGCAGTGTAGAAGTGTGGTGTGTGTGTGTGTGTGTGGTGATCCAGCAGCACATCGTACCTCGTTGGCAGATAGAGCCCCGTGCTGAAGCTCCCAAACACTTGGACCTGAAACAGAAGCACAAACAGGATTCAGCGGTCTAAATCACGTTTACTGTCGCGCCTTTGAATGCATTCAAGCATTGCCGACGTGACACGTGAGAGACGAGCAAACAAACAAGTTGTACACCTTTCGAACCCGTGTCAACATTGTACATTTTGCTTTACGAGGGCGTGTCTCCCCCCCCCCCCCCCCCCCCACCTGACACATCACGCTATCGCAAACTCCATGACGGGCAGCGTGTCAGTGAGAGACGCCGTGCCAACGACTCGGCACAGAAAAGGCATCAGTAGCCATTGACATCGGCATCGTTTTCCCAAGCAGAGCGCTGCTGCAGCACCTGCATATGCCGGCCGTGCATGGAACCCGTTGGGTTGGCTCGCGCCTCTCCAGTTTCTACGCTGCTCTACCCTGCTCTTCTCTTCCCTGCTCTGCCCTACCCTGCTTTATGCTGCCCTACGCTGCCCTACCCTGCCCTGGCCTGCTCTACGCTGCCCTACGCTGCTATACCCTGCTCTATGCTGCTCTACGCTGCTATACCCTGCTCTATGCTGCTCTACGCTGCTATACCCTGCTCTATGCTGCTCTACGCTGCTATACCCTGCTCTATGCTGCCCTACGCTGCTATACCCTGCTCTATGCTGCTCTACGCTGCTATACCCTGCTCTATGCTGCCCTACGCTGCTTTACGCTGCCCTACCCTTCTCTACGCTGCCCTACCCTGCTCTACCCTTCTCTACGTTGCTCTACGGTGCTCTACGCTGCCCTACCCTGCTCTACGCTGCCCTACACTGTTCGGCGTGCAGAAACAAGACGGGCCGCAGCCCTCAAGGCAGTGACTCACTGACAGCTACAGGCGGAATCATTAGGTTATTAAAAAAAAAAATTGGGGCCAACAGAAACAATCCTGTTTCATTTGTTTATGTAGTCCTTGAGAAAGTACTTCAATATACTGTAGATCATAGCCGATGTGGCACAATGGCACAGCCAGCAATTCAAATATTTTCTTGACAGGTAAATATTAGGAACATCATTATGTTGTCGTGCCTCAAGTTGCCTTTTTTCCCCCCCGATAGGATCTTTGTGACAACAGTGGTGTACATTTGTACAGACGCAACACCGTTTAGATCCACCTGAAGCTCAGTGTTTGCAGCCTGGCTCTACGTGGCCAGCTTGGCCACAGATTGGTGTGGCGCCTGGACGCCCAGGAATAGTGCCGTCCTTTAAAGCCTATTTGCCGGTAAATCCCCGTCTCCTGCGCCATGTCTTACAACGCCGCTGGTCGGCCGAGCCAAGGTCACATGATCGGCGGCCAGTTAAGAGAATCAACGGGGCAGCCTGCTGCAGTGCTGCAGCCAGAGGGGGGGGGGGGGGGGGGGCATCGCGGAAGGCGGCGTGGTCGGCGATGACTGCGGGCACCACGGAGCGCACGGACGCCAACGTGGTTGGGTGGTGTCGGAAGATGTGCTCCTGGGGGGGAACTTTGCAGCTCAACAAGGGACTCTGGAGTTTGAATGAACTGAATGAAGCCTGTGCGGCGAGATGGCTGGGAGCTCTGCAGAGGAGGGCTGGAGTTTTTGGAGCAGTTGAGAGGGCACAGATTAATGAGATCCCCCCCCCCCCCCCACCACAGTGGAGACATCCCATCAGACGCACTGTGGGAACACCCACAGCCCAGAGGAAGAGGGCACGAGGGCCCAAGTGTAGAGTGTCAAGTGTAGAAGTATGCGGTGGCAAACAGTGTCCAGGTGCATGATGGGATATGTTGCATTTTTAAGTCTTGCTCTGGGTATAACATGCCGGGTGGCAATAAAGGATTTGAGTGGCGCGGGACGTGACAGAGCGGATGGATCCAGAGCTCGCGTGAGTGGAAACACGACCCACTTAAGCCCCCGTTAAGACAAGCGGCTAAAAAGGGGGGGGGTTTGCACACCGATGCAAAGTCACAACTGAATTGCACCTCAGCGCCAGTGTGCCAGTCAAGACGAGCGCGCGCAAACAAAAAAAAAAAAATCAAGCGCACGCCTTTGCGGATGACGGCCCACCACAACAGGACAACGTTCATCATGACTGGAGTGTGTTACATAATTACCAGCTTGTCGTTATTTTTAGCGAGAGATTGTTGATAGGAGGGGCGTGAAGAGTCGGTTAGCCGACACTAAAGTAAAAAAACGTTTTGACCGTTTGTCGCGAGCGCGTTGATCCTCTCAAACGAACGCACACAGATGGATCGGTACATGACCAAGACCATGCCAACGCTGTGGCGAGGTGGCCAAAAAAGGGGGCGCGGCCAAATGTGCCACCACACACACACACACACACACACACGCACACACGCACGCACACACGCACGCACGCACACACGCACACACACGCTCCTCTTGAGCTGTGAAGAGTCATGTTGCTTATATGGCTATGCGCTGAAAGCCAAAATATGGTGAAGATGATGAAGCAGAAGTCTCAGACAAATGTTACCCTACTCTGGCTCACAACAACAAGAATGCGATGACAGCATTTGTTTGGATTCTCCCTGTAGCGGAATATGGAGCAGAAATTAATCAACGGGGGGTAATAGAAGAAAGATCACAGCTTTCATGTTCCCTTTTATGTTCTTGTATGTCTGCAAGATGGAACCCGAGCGTGAAAGAAACGCTCCTTTAGTTTAGAGGGTTTTTTTTTTTTTTTAAGTTGATCAAAAACTGTGGTGATTACGACACCCTGTCCCAGCAACCATCAGCATTCCACAATACACGGGTTCATAAAACAGGTCCATAAAACAAGAAAACACTACTTGACTTGGCTGTCGTTAACAATCACACCCATTTGCAGCCCAAATATTTCCTGCGTCTTGTCTTTCCAATACAGGGAGAGAAAAAAAACAAAAAGAACCCCTGATAAAATGTGCAAAGAGAGACCTCAATGTTCAGGCTCTGACTCATCCTGCAAGAATCTCAGGCAGCCAGCTGTGTGGGTGAGGTCCAAGCGGACCGGGCCAAGGCCTACGGGTAGCTCATCCTAGAAGCCAGTCCCTCTCTACAATACGGTGACTGGCCGGGAAAGCCCGGTTTAACGGGACCACAATGTTCAAAAGCACCGCGTTACATTAAACACTCGCGTTTTCATCTAACCACAGTGGCAGTCGTGGCAGACCCCCGCTACACGCGTTTCACAACCTCTTGCACATTCATCTACTACCGTCTTTTGGCTGCTCCTCGCCATAGAATGTGACTCACGTATTATTGTTAATTTAGCGTTTACAGAGAAAGGTCAGAACACACAAGCACTTGAGCTGTACAAGAGATGACATGCCACACGGCGTTGAGGTGCAGGACGCTCGTCTCGCCGCGTCTCCTCTGGGACCTCCTGGGGCTTCTGGGGTTCTTACCTCTGCACTGGGCCACAGGTCGTGGATGACTTCCTTGATGCGGTCCACCACCTCCCGCCTCATCTTCTCCTCCTCCGGCCGCGGGGAGATGTACTCGTAGAAGTCCTTTATCTCCTCGTGGAGCCTGCGAAGCACAGTGCGCACATGGCGCGGGGGGATGCTCAATACAACTGCGAGCATACAGAGGAAAATCTCTCGGCGGAAGGTTGCGTTGAATGCTAAAGTATTCCAGTACGGCGGCGGGGGGACATTAACCAGCGGGAGCATGGAGGAGTAAAGTGGTGAGGCGGAGGTCACAGGAGAATCCCCCCGTGCGAGGCCACGAATAGAGAGCAAATCAGCGTCACAGATCGCCTCCGAGCATGAGCTCAGCCAAGGTGCCTTTAAGCCGGGCTAAAACGTCCATTCACCCCCGAACGGCGAACACAACACCAAGATGATTGGAACCGCACTAGACTCCCATTCAGATCTGTCCGACTGTATGAATATAAATCAAGGCACCAACGGGGAAAAAAAGAGTTCTTGTGTAGTTCAAATGGACATGCCCAGAGAGTTCACTGTTAATACATTCTGCACATGATTTAAACAGGACTTTAGCAAAAAAGGCAAACCACATTTCTACATTCATTTAGCTGCCAAAAAAATTAATGCAGCACATACAATTCATCAAATAAGCAAACTGCTGTAATCGCTGCAACATAGCTACAAGAGAACGAGAAATGTACAATACATATATACACAAATGACATAATTCAGCGGGCTTCTTCACCGGACAGGAATTCTTACTGGAGGGATGAAAACAAAGTGTGAGTGTCGCATTTCAAATGACAACAGGGTCACCATTTCAACTCGACGTAAAAGACGTCGGACGCATGTGCCAGATTCACCCTGCCGCGTGCAGGCAAAGGGGCCCACACGCCTCCCGAGCCCGCTGTACGCAGGCCACGCCTTCCCCAGCTCCGACCGTGGGACGCGCCCCGGCAACACGAGACCGTACTCCTGCAGCACGTGATGGGCGAAGGCCAAGCGCAGAGTCCGAGGTGTACTGAAATAGCCGTGGCATCCCCGACACCATACCCCCGTGTGCACATATACAATACAGTATGCAGAGAGAAGCCGAACGAACCCCTTGGGGCCGGGCGGTATCCAGTCAATTGGATTGCATATGTGATTTTGGATGTACAAAATGGCTAGAGGGTAGGCGTTTGATTGTCAAGAGAACAGACATGCTAGCAAGCTCACTGTTTGAATTCCCAGGTCCGGCAGACGCAAACAACATACTTTTCCTTAAGATAAATACCCCGTTAACAAAACAAACAAGCAAGTGTGGAATCTAGAATACGCACGCATACTTCTTGCAGTCTGATTCACTCAAGCACTGCCTTGGAAGTGGATCTCATACAAGTATGCTTCAAATATTGTTTTGATGCACCTAGTTTCAAGTTAAACTAAAGCACAGAATTGAATGGGGCCAGGGCCTTTCATTTGCAATTCAAACTCCTGGCAATCAGACGCATATTCACGCCAGACAAGAAGTGTATCACATGCAGATTGGGTAGATTAGTTCTCCAAAATGAAAGGCCCGGTGAACCTACACCCAGATCTGCTGCCCTGGATCAAGAGCTCAAAAACACAGCTCTTCCAAAGGCCAACGCTGAAAGTATGCCGCAATACTGGCCAGGCCACCCTGTGGCTTCAACGCACGTGTGTGTGAATGTGAAAAGGCGTGTGGGGCTGCGAAAGACGCCCTACCTTGAGCCAACAACCGGAGACACCCGGTGGCCTGCACAGCTCCACTGTGTGAAGCATGCCTAGTGCCGCCTCGAACCTTTGGCTGGATGAGAGAGATCAGCCTACCTGGGCCAAATATTCATGAATAATTCTGGCAATACCAGTTAGTGGGATTGGGCCAAGGCAATCCCATGTTTTTCCCTATTAAGGCACAGGGTCATAGGTCAAGAATAGAGTGCGCCATCCCTCACTTGCCAAGTGTCCGGTTGTAGAAGATAAAGTTGCAAGGTATCTAGTGGGGTTAAACAGTACTAGTGGACCAGAACCATTTTTTTTCTACAAGGTGCAAAGTTAAAATAACCTAAATATTGATTATGAATAAGGTGCCAGTCCAAAGCGCTGCTTTCAACTCCTATGGTTAATAACTTGGCCTTTATTCAAGCCCCCTTGCTCTGGTGTTGTTGAGCATCAGAATAAACAAGGCCCAGGCAGCAGCTGGCCTTGGAGCAGGTCAGTGCGCCCACATAGGCTGACCCCGTGTGGACCAGCTCTTTGTATAAATACAGTGGTTACATCTACAAATAAGCAAGTACAAAAACAAGAACGTGCAATATGGTCAATATCAGGACACTGTTGACAACATGACAACACTGTTCCCTCTGGCAGACAAGCGGTTGCCTCCGTCACTGCAAAGAAAAAAAACAAGCAATACCCATGTTGTGACCGAGATAAGCCAAGCAGGGTGCTGCCAAATGTGGCAGTAACCGTCTTTCAGCTAAATTTCTGGGCTACCAACTCAGAATTCAAACATCTCGCATCCACTTTGGCAAAGCCCTGTGGGAACGCTCCTGGTATTTAGAATTGTTCTCTGGTTTTCCTCTTCCCTTTTGAGGAAGTGAAAACCAAACCAGACACACCAAATACAAACACTGGTATGAATTATAGAATGATTAGAGTGGGAGGTTTCCATAATGGCCTGGCCAGCAGAATGCCTGCATTGGTGACAACATGTCCTGGAATGCAGATTGAATTTGAGATGCACATGTGTGAAACAACTCCTGGTGCCTAGCCGTAAACAGTCAACATCTCATCCACAATCCAAATCTGAGATACCGTCATGTTTTTTTTAGCTCTACCTGTCAAGCGAGTGTCTGACATCAACAGATCAATTGCATTCTCAACAAGGCCACAACAAATGACTTGGTCATAACAAAAACAATTGCGCACACTACGGCAGGCTGGCTGGAGCTCATCGAAACCAGTCATAAGGTTGTCTAGATGGCGGCCCACAACCAACGGCAGCCTTCCCAGGCCTACTGAGAGGGAAGCCAATGTGGTCTGGCTGTGTGGGGCATGGGGGGCCTATTAACCCTCTAGTCTACCACTCCAAAAGGTTGTTTTTGCACGTTTACAGAAATGTTAAAAAAAAAAAAAAAAAAAGGTTAAAAAAATATATTTAAAAGGGTACCTTTAAATCTATCGAGGACAGTACCTGTAAATCCATGTTACTGTCACATAAATTAGATAAATTACATAAACATACCTCTCAACTGCGTGAAGGTAATAAATTAAAACTGGTATGTTTGGTTTAGGTAATAGTGATTTTACGGTCATAGTTTTTGTAGCGCGTTAAATGCCAACAGAGTGAATAGCGTGACAAGAAGAAGGAAATCATGTGCATTAGCTCAGGTGGCATTCAACTTATTTTAAATACAAACATTACGAATTCCTTAAACAAAAAAAAAACAAAAAAAAAACGTACTTAACAACACAGCAACGCCCAGGCGTGTCTTTCAGCACAGCCCCGGACAGCCCTGTACGAGGGCATAGATCACGCAGCGTGTCTGCAGGTTGTATCAGTCGTCAAATAAATCATGAAGCCCTGCCCCGAAATCCCTACAAGTAAGTAGTTGTCGAGTCGGTGTCGTCTTATCCCCCGGGAGCCACTCCTGTACATTTCCGTTGCTTGGCAACAGTAACTCATGTGGTAAGGGTTCCCACCGACGACGGTGGCGGTGGACGCCCATGCGCCAGGCGACCGCACTGCACGTTTTTTTTTTTTTTTAAACCCCCCAGCAGCCCACCTCCTCGCACCTGCAGCACCACCTGCTAGCTCCCAGCGCTGCAGCCCGGCTCCTGTCGGGATCTGCAGAGTCCTGTCGCTGCTTATAGCCGAGACGCATGTCATTTCATTGTTGTCATTAGAGGCACACACTCATTGGCATTTAAACTATACGGATTAGGCCAATGAATTTTGCTAACTACCTGGCGTGAATGGCGCACGGTAATTTTGCAGCATTAGCCTGAAGGATGACTGCTAGAACACCACGCATATACGGTGGTGCCCTTCTTCTTGGAAGAACCCTGTTCTCTCCAGCTGATTTAACTGGCACTCCATCCACGCGAGACCACCACTTGCACTTTTTTTCACGGTGGTTTTGTGCTTCATGTTCTGTGTATTGGCACCGTATACATTCCTCGATGACTCATACATGATAATGCACAGATTTTTTTTTAAAAAAGGCAGCTACTTAAAGTGACACACCACAGGGAACGATGTGAGACAGGCTGAAGGCAGATGGTGGTGGCTTCGGACAGAGTCTCCCTAGAAACCAGACAGAGAGCTCTCTAGGTTTCATTTCATGATAAACAGGCTGAAGGGTTTCGTTTATGGCTCTGGGTGGAGGACGAGGCGGGCCTGGCTGGTACCACCACTGGAGAGCACTGAGTGACTGGACTGCAAAGGATACGTGTGTGTGTGAGTGAGTGAGTGAGTGTTTTTTTTGTGTTGTAAGCAACAAACACCGTCATATCAGACATGCCAAAGTTTGTTATGGTAATATCTAAGTAATAATCTAAGTAATAAAGTAATAAAACTGATACTGACATTACTTTGATGCAATGTTGTTGTGGTTCAAGTTCTCCAAACGGGACTCACTTTTAAAACAATCGGCAAGTTTGTAGTTTAACTTAACTTGTGACTTCATGAACCCTTTTCTAACGTCGATAGGAGTGAACACACAACTCAAGTGCAGAAATAGCCTACATTACTCTGACCTGAGGTAACACTCAAAACAGAGGGAAATTCTCCCCGGCCTAAGCCTTAGTTTCATTTCAGAGTAAGGGAAACTGCCAAGCCCTGCTTCCTATCATTAGAGAACAGGGCGGGGGTGGGGTTTGTGCCATGTGACAAGAACAACAACCAGCAAGCTCCTCCCCTTCAGGTCCAATTACAGTTGAGCATGCTTAGGGTTTGGGAAGACAGGCTCTTGGAGGATTTTATCAGATAATCCACCTGGCATGCAACATGGGAATGTTACGCAATCATATGCGAGCACAGAGATAGAGATATATAATGCTTTTCCCCAAGGTTAAGCAGTCTTAAAGCTCATTCCACTGTCTAAAATGCCTTAAGGACAAGGTTGGAGGGAAGTGATTCGGAGTACACCTGAAAAAGAGAGGATAGACAGAGGGACAAGACAAGCCATCTCCACAGGAGTGGGGATATGGAAGAGGTGCTGGTGAGAGGAGGCACAGAGCGGGAGCCCAGCTGGGCGTGGTGCTGGATGGGCCTTCATGTATACTGGGGCCATCTGTCAGCGCCGTTAGCTTAGAAGTTACTCGTGCACGGTCCCTCTATCTCTCACACACACACACTCAGAATATGCAACAAATGTTATCTGCTACAATCGTGTTCCAAAAGATGCGATGCCTGCTTAGGGCGCAATAATTAAAACTGATTCAATTAGCGTTCAAACAGAAACACGATCACCCACGAATCACCTGCACTTGCAATCTGCCACGCATAACAAAACGACAAGCTTGCTGGTTAGCATTCAGTGAATTACGAGCGAGGATGCAACGGCTCCACGGGCAGCGACGCGGAATGCAATAGTGATTCTGTGCTGTCATTTGATCTCGGTTGTACACGGTGCTCTAGACAATATGAAGCTTGTGGAGGTGGTGTGTGTGTCTCCAAAAGAAACCCCTACACCGCGCGCGTGTGCACGCACACACACACACACACACACACACACACACACACACACACACACACACACAGGTGTTGATGTCTGTTGTATGGCCGATTCATCAATGTTTAATGAATGAGCTGATCTGTGGTTGACCCCAGGCCTCTGGTTACATGGACAACTCCAGCCTCCACTGCCAGCGGCTGGCCTAACCTACTTACTCCACTACCGAGCAATGTGGCCGGGCCATGCCAAAATGCCTACCGAGAAAAACAAAGGAAGGCCGGAGGTGTTGGAGAGATGAGAGGGCACACGACAATCACACGACTCTTTGGACAACATGCCACAGAATGGGGGGAGGCGCGTCACATGTGGATTACCTGTGTCCCAGCCTGTGTCATAATCACTGAGCTCAGTGTGTGGTGACTTCCATTTCATTCACCATCATCGGTTTGTTAGTTTGGCATCTTTTTATTGAATTATGTTAATGAAACCATCATCCACACTAAAACCCTACATGCAATATGAGCCTTTTGGGGCTTCTCGTCTCTCCCGCACAAGCATCGCCATGTTTGTTATGCGTTATATTTTGTCACTTATTTTGTGCTAATACATACAAAATAAAAAAAGTGTTTTGCATTTCTTACTTCGAGGAATCATAAATGAGTTGCGACACCTGTTGTGACAGTGCTGTGCATAAGGAACATTAAGACCCTATTCATATAATAGGGATTATATTTACAGGAAATCTGGGCACAGCTTTCTATTCTGTACATACCCGAGACTGAATATAGAATATGACATTAGATGACGATGATTTGGATTAGATTGATGATTTCCAAAGGGGGACTGACAAATTACTCAGTGAATGCCATCACAGGTCCGACCAACCCAGCGGAGCTGTAATCACCCCACTGTGTTATTGTTAAGAGGGAAAGGGAACCCATCCAGCCATTCAGCCGCACGGCCCGAAAAACAGCTGGGAAACCTCTACACCAGGCGCAGGACACGCATAGGAAACATCTGAGTGCTGCATGATAACTGCTGTGTGAATGCAGAGCGTGGCCTGCTGACCACACCAGAAGGGCGCTCTGGAAGGATTTCCATTGGACAGGAAGAGGCGGGGGGGGGGGGGAGGAAGGGAGAGGGAGGGGAGGGCGAGGGAGGGGAGGGCGAGCACACATTCCTCACTACACATGGGAAGGGCGATTAGGCAGCGTGCCCACAAGTGCTTTTCAAAAAAAAAAAAAAAGGGCCCATTTTCAGCCACACAACAAAGAACTGTTCTTAACACTACCTCTGGGTTCACCACAGAGCCAGCCTGATAAATAGACCGCCGAGTAAAAAAAGGAAGACTAAACCAATGCAGAGTAAAAAAAAAAAAAAAAGAAAAAGGGGGGGGGGGGGGGGGGATATAGCGAGGTGTCAAGTGCAGGGAGGATGACGAGAGCGGAGCTGTGGTCACCGGCAGACGCGCCGCACCACACGCTGGGAACGGTGATCGTAACTCAGCCGGAGCTGTGAGCCGGTGGCACTTAGCGAGTTGGGTGAATGGCTGCCTGGTTCAGAGCCCACAAGTGATAGTGCTTCCCCCTCCCCGGTCGAGGATTGATGTGGACAGTGACACCCCGCTTTTTAATAATTCACACGAGGCAAATTGGACCAGTCATGTATACCGCGTCGGAGCAAGAAGTTGAAACCACACTAAATAGGCCAACAGGTAAAGTCAAAGGGAATGTATGGAGATAGAGAATGCAGCCAAAGTGTCAATGTTTCTTGCCATGAAACTGACAGCAGCAATGGTAGCCATTGTTGAAATACGGACAACAACAAAATGTTTATTGGCTTTTTTGACTTGGTGTGTCACAATTTACCGGAAATCTTAGCCTTAGTTTTCAAGTGGAAATGAATGAATCTCTAACAGTAACGGATTAAAAAGAGAAAACTAAAAAAAACGGACAATAAAGTTTCTGGGATACTCTCTTGACTTTCTTTGCTTGTTCACACGACGGACGGGCCAACGGGATGAAAAAAAACATCACAATAGGAAGTGCTCGAGTTTCTGTGGCTCCGTCAGGAGGCTGGGTTCGCTTGGCAGGCCGGCCAAAGGGGGTGGGACTATTGGGTGTGCTCTCAGCATGTACCATGTAAACACTACTCCCTTTTTCTAGAGAGGGGGACATCCTTAACCTTCACAGAATGTATCAACACTTTCCTACGCAGGGGGCCGGCCCGGCACACAGAACACAGACGCAGCCCGGGCCCACGTCAGAGACTCTCTCTGCATTACCGACTACAACTTCCAAATACAGAGATGGACTTGGCCGACAGCGTGTGTCCGCTCTCCCGACCCCCTAACGCGGTTTATAGCAATTTGCTAAATCTGCGTCTCACGGTGACAGTACAAGTGTAAAAATTATACCATGACTAGGTAGGAGGAGTGTGTGGTTTTGGGGTTCAGTGCACACGCGCGCACACACACACACACACACACACACACACACACACACACACACACACACACACACACACACACACACACACACACACACACACACACACACACACACACACACACACACACACACACACACACACACACACACACACAAAGGAGAATACATTAGGATGCTAATCACTTTCCACCTTGGCCCAGACCCCGCTCACTCGCCAGTTGCTCAAGCTCTCGATTCTGCTGTCGGGGAGAGGCTGTAAAAGGGCAGAAAGGATGTTGGACTTTGACAGCGGTATGGACGTACGGGGGGGGGACACTGAAGCGCGGCCCAGACAATTACGAAATACATTCTAAGCCACATGTTACGGGCATGGCAAAGTTCAGCTCAGTCGAACGGCGGAAGAAAGAGCCCAGTATGTTACAGAAGTAGTGACGAACACATACTGGTCTCTTGGGTTCAGGTTCTGGAATTACTAAAGGACCTAATCACTGAGGAATGTCCTTTTGCAAACAGTGCTCCCATATTACTATAAATGAGGATAAGCCCCAGACCTTAGCTCTGGGCTCTGCTTCTTGCCTACACATGTCAGGCCAACACAAACGCACACACACCTCAAATACCAAGAAGGCTTTTTTTGAACGCAGCCCCACCCACCCGAGGCCTTCCTCACACCTATTTGATGCACATCAATCAACAAGAGGCGTCCTAGTAAAATAGTCTACGGTTCCCTTCCCTCTTTGAAATTGACTTCAATTAATCAATAAATCCTTCTAAAAATGTGATAGCGTCGCCACCGTCAATGATTTGCCATGTGTGGTCTGTAATAAAACGATAAAAGCAGGCCACTTTCACGCTGGCTAATCACAGATATTGTCTAGGGTAAAATAGTAAAAAAAACTTCGGGTCTATGAGCCTTTGCTAACTTGTAAGGAACACCACCTACAGTGCGAACACACTGAAATATTTGAGCCATTTCCACAGCGTTTGGCTCGGGGCAGCATGCGTTGGAGAAGTATGTGCTCGTGTTGCTACCCTAGATTAGCACGGCAACGACAGAACAATCACAGTTCATGTCATGGACTTTGTAGGAAGGGTCCGTTGGTTTAAAGCAAACAGGCCATGGCTTCCTGACATTCGACCGGACATTCACGATGCCTAGAATGTACAGACGGGAGGTCATGGTGCACCTGCTCCCGTCACTTCGAGTTTCAGGTAGGTAACCTTGGGGCCCGCCTGGCTCTCATTATCTACTAGATCTTTGACATACTTTGAAATATGTTCATACAAATACAATACAATTTGCTGCACGGAACTTGCATAACCTAAAATATGGCAGCCCACATTTCAATCTCCTGCGAAAAGAAAGGAATGACAAGAAACTGGAACACAGTATGTACGTAAAGGTCTTCACGAGAACATGTGAATGTCATGAATATCATTTGGAGAATATTCAAAAACAGCATTCTCCCATGAAGTCAAAGGGGGGGTGGACTGAAACACTGACCTACCACCAACACCTCTGGTTATGAAGGTCACTAAAGTTGAAAATGTAGAAAGTATGGGAGACAGAGGAGCTCCGATCACCCACTACTTTAACCCATTGATAATACACCTCAGCCCAGACCCCCCCAACATACACGTGTCAGCTGACTCAATTGTGAACGTGACACACTTCTTCAGTCAGAACAAGCGAGTGACAGACGCCTTACCCGACTATTCCTTCAGAGTAGTTCCTGGCCTTCCACGGCGTCCCGGTGTAGGCGGTGGACTTGGGGGTCCCGGGGGTCTCGGGGCCGCCGTCACCGTGCAAGAGGCTGCTGTTGAATCCATACGTGCTGGCCTTATTGTCCCTTTTCCTTTTGTTGGTGTGTCCTGCACCCAAAGCGACCCCGGTACCCAGCTGGCCCGCTCCACCACCACCACCATCACCACCACCACCACCTCCCCCACCACCACCCGCCCTCCCCGAAGCTCGGTTATTCTGGTTGTTATTGGACTCCAAGGGTATAAAGTCTCGCTGTTTCAAAGCGTCCCCGTCGCCCATCGGGCCGGACATTCCCTGACTCCCGACCTCCCGGCTGCTGACAGCCCCGTGTCTGCGGGTGAGAGCGTCGCCCGGCGCGGCGTTAATGTTCGCCTTCGGCGTGGCAGGAGAGCCGGTCGTGTAGTTGTTGTTCACATGCAGGTAGCCCAGTCCTTGCGTCGCCTCCCAGATCTGCATCCACAGGCTGTTGGCGGGTCCGCGTTGTTCTGGCTGGAACCAGGCGATCCTCGGATCCATCAAACGACACTGCGGGCACGCAGCTCGTGTGCGGCTAGCCAGGGAGCTAGCTGGCTAGCCTAGCTTCGGTCTGGTAGCTAAGGTTTCCGTTACTTACAAATGCGGTACAACGCGTTCCTTCCGACTGTATGCAGATCGCCGTGAATTGAAATCACCCACAAAAAGATGTGACCGAAAGCTAAGCTGTTTGTGATTAAAAAGGAGCTGATGCTAAACTTGAGATTGGAAGACAGAGCGTGTGTCGCCTATCGAAGCGCTTCTGACCCCTTCTGCTGATCACGGGTCCTTCAATGGCGGAGCACGGGGCGACACTGCGCATGCGCCGACCTGGGGGACTGAAACGGGGCGGGGACAATATTATTACGTAAGAGAAAAAAAAAAAGAGACGCTGGGTGTGACGTAACAGCTGGTAATCTAATTTTTCCAGATACAATCCGTCTAGGTGTATGAAATGGCTGAGAACAGAACCGATGTAGGATTTATAACAAACAACCCTTTTATGTTACTCAAACCAATCTGCAGAGCGCGACATATCTGTTCTTTGCAGATATGTCGCGGCGTGTACAAAATAGTGAAGATCCTGTGTTACCTGATTCCACTTCATGTTTATACACGTTAGTGGCCAGCTTTAGGAAAGATGATAATTTGAACACTTTACATGTTCAGTGTAAATTGTTGGTGCAGATCATCTTAATTTACATTCCTATGGAATGTCTAAAAACATCCAACATGATCAGCTTGACATGTAAATTAAATCAGAGGCAATTTTTAATAAACTGAATATCAAATGTCTGATGGTCCAAATTCAGATTGGAAGCACTTTAAGGTAAACTCAAGCACACATTCCCATGATGTTTTTTTGTTTTTATTGTCTTTGAATATATTTAAAAGGTACTCACTTAAAAGTAATACAGTAAAGCATTAAAATAAAATTTCAGAAAAACAAACCGAAAAAGTAATGGTTCTTACAAATATAATAAATAGATAATTTCACCTCATTGAAATCACTTTTTATCTTCTTTTTAAATCACACAACTGTGAGTACATCTGTCCACATCAGCAAGTCATCACATCCGGCTCAACGCATCCCGGCGTCCCGGAGTGTTCACTTCTTCATCACAGTCTCCAGGTAGCCGATGAACCTCCGCAGGTTGACTTTGATGTTGTCGAGCACACACAGCTGCTCGGGGCTGCACTGGCCCCGGCCCTCCTTACGAAGCTGTCGGAGAGAGAGAGAGAGACAAACGGCGTCAGCGGATGTCCTGTGTCATGCACGGAAATGACATCAAAACGAAAAAGCGCCGAGACGCCAAGTCCGGCCGACCTTGGCCTTGAAGACGGGCTGCAGGGTCTTCAGGGCCGCCAGCAGCTGGATGTTCCTGGCCGCCTTCTCCGCCTCGGCGCCGTCCGCAAACACGTCCAGCAGAGCGTCCAGCGCCTCCCCGCTCACCACCAGGTTGGGCTCCTTGGAGGCCACTTGGAGCAAGGCGTTCCCGATCATCTGCACAACACCCGAGTGCTTAGCGGTGGAAGGGGCGGTGGCTGAACACACATGGGATTTCATAGCGAGGCGCGGCTATAAGGGGCAGCCGCGGCCTACCGGTTAGGACTTCGGACTTGTAACCGGAGGGTTGCCGGTTTGAACCCCGACCAGTACAAACGGCTGAAGTGCCTGTGAGCGAGGCACCTTACCCCTCACTGCTCCCCGAGCGCCGCTGTTGGCTGTTAGGGTTAGTGGCTGTTAGGGTTGGCCTCAGGATTAGTGTGCTTCACCTCACTGTACCGATGTGTGCTGAGTGTATTTCCACTAATTCACGATTGGGTGAAATGCAGAGACCAAATTTCCCTCACGGGATCAAAAGAGTAATTCTTCTTCTTCTTCTAGACGGGGTGGGGGGGGGGGGGTACCTGTAGGGTGTCTGCCGTTCCCGTCTCCTTAGCCAAGGTGCTGCCCGTGATGCCCAGGATGGCCAGGGCGTTGACCCGGACGCTGACCACATTGCAGCGCGTGGCCACCTCACTCAGGCTCATCAGCTGTTGAGGGCTCATACACTGGAGATCAGGGACGGTAAAACAACGTCAATGGGGCTAAAGGCCTGGTTATACTTCTACGACTGCGTAATCCGACTGCGTAACTACGGACACCCCTCGAGCCCTCATAGTTCTCCGTCGTGGTGACGGATACGCAATGAAATTTCCCGCTTGACCAGTAGGGGTCGCTACGCAAGACCGGCCATGACATTCAGGCAAGTAAATAAGTACAAAAGGGAAAAATAGTTAAGAGGGGATCAATTATTAAATAGAAAAGGGGATACATTATAAATTAAATGCTTTTAAAAGTAAAAACCGTACACAAACTAAAAAAACAAACAAAAACAAACTATTTACAACAATTTAGTGCAATTTGCCACCGTCTCTTTTAAGTTTCACAAGTTCAAGTAGGTCGGCTTGGCATTTTGGAGCTTTATGCGTCCATATAGTAAAGCGTATATATGTAGCGTATATATAAAGCGTATATATATATAAATGGCGCTGCCAGTGTTTACGTTGTGATAGAAGTCAAACCGGAAAAGTAATTCCGGGAATGACGTGTTTAGAGGACCAATCGCAGCCCTTGCGGTCTCCGTTGTGCGTTGACGGAGTGACGGATACTTAAAAAATGTTTCAGGCCGACGGAGACGACGCAGAGGCTCTCCGTAACCGACGTACGGCACTTTACGCAGGAGTATAAACTAGGCTTAACAGGAAACAAGCGATCGCTGGGGTCGACATGTTAATACAGGTGATCAGCCTGTATTTCAGCTCATTAGAAAGTGACTGCATGTGAATATGACTGGCGGGGGGGGTTCAGTGGCGGCATTACCACAGCAGACACCGGAGAGGGCAACCCCCTGCAGTACCTGAGGGATGTTCTTAGAGGCGATCGTCTGCAGAAGGGAGCGCATGGCACTGGTGACGGCCTCCAGGAACTCCTCCTCCTTGGGAATCTCTGGAAAAACAAAACAAAGCAAAGCAGCGGCGCGAGTGACGCCCGTATGAGACGCTGTCATGCAGGAACACACAGCATCCAAACATTTAGATCAGCACTGTGTTTAAGGAGTTTGGATGGGTTGTTAAAAGGATTAAACAACCGCTTAAATGCCTTGAAATCAGCCCACAATGGGCTCACAGAACATTCTGGCAGTTGAACCATTTAGTTATATTCCTTGCCAGTTCTAATTTGGGTCTATGGCTCATTTCTGTTGTTCTTTAAAAGAATACTTGTTACATAATTACTGTTGCAGTGACTCTGAACATTGTAACGCAGCTGGTTTCGAACACAGCACACATTCATGGATCCAAGACCATTTCTCCCCCCCCCCCCCCCCCCGTGCCATGCATGCATCAGAGATTAAGCTTGGCCGGTTTCCAAAGGTCATTAAAGGCTGAACACAAAAAGGGCTCACCTGGAGCACCGAAGACCAGTGAGGACAGGTGCTGAGCCGCGCCCTGCAGGGCCTCGGCCCCGCCCAGGGACTCCACGTCCATGGAAGACAGGATGTTGTGGAGACACGTCAGGGCGCGGTACTGCACGCGCTGCATTCTGCGGGGGAAACACAGCCTTCGTCAGGCAAGCATGCATGCATGCAGGCATGGGGAAGTCGGCAGGGAAGACGGCCCCATTGGGTTTAGCACGAGGTCGTCATAGTGAATTTGGATGAGGGGCTCCCCCCCCCCGATAAAAACAAGCCCAGCCCTACCGGACCCGAGCCCCCACACGGTCTGAGCCCAGACCAGCACACGTCCTATTGGCTGCCTTTTTTAGGCCCCAGGTCCACTTTGACACCACCACGTGTTCTTAGTAAAGACAACATTTCAAACGCTGTTGTCTCAGTAAAGACAACGTGGTGATAATCCTGTGCTTTGGTTTGGATGACAGTTATGTACCCTGCATCTTCCTGCATAGCGACTGTGGTGCCGTAGGCAGCGAAAAACCCAGCACATACATTTCAAATCATAACCTTTGATTGACTGGTGATGAATACATAATTGACACAATGAATCAGCCCTCTGGTAGGGAGGATTTGGGCAGGGAATCAAACCTGTAATTTTGGAAATATGTAATTTTAGGAGCAGGTGGGCGTTTAGTCATATAGTTCAAGGATGCCAACAGGTAGGCTGTGGAGATTGGGGAATTGAACCCAGAACCTTGAGGGTAGGAGTTACCCCACCAATCACTGCACTATCCTTATAAACACTCTCTCACACACACACTCACAACTGTAACTCAGTAATGGGTAATACAATTACTGTTTTATCAGGCATTTCCAAGATGGATTCTGCTGGCACACCTCCACGGCCTCTTTACAAGGAAACTGGGTTTTCTTCAGCACCTTGAATGTGGAATAAAACAATCGGTTATTAATCTGTTAGAATGTAGCCAAGGTATGAATTGGGTCACACTCATCAAAATGCTTGCACTCATCCATAATGACGGACAGTTTAACCCAAGGTATCTTAAAACACTGCTGAAACCAATAGTGTCTAATGAGTCGGTGCGTAACTCAATGATAATAACTTGGGTTTGTAAACGCACCTTCTCGGGGATGCTGTGGTTGACGAGGGCAGAGTGGACCTCGGCCGACAGGCAGAGCGGGGACATGAGACCAGACAGGCCGTCACAGAGGCCGTCTGGACCCGCCTCGCTCTCGTCGCTGCTGGACGCCTCCTCCCACTCGTCATCAGACGGGTCTGAACAACACAGGCAACAGTCCCACACGTGAATACACACACACACACACACACACACACGCACGCAACCATGCACACACACACGCAACCATACACACACACACACACACGCACGCACGCACGCACGCACGCAACCATGCACACACACACACACACGCAACCATGCACACACACACACACACACACACACACAACCATGCACACAACCATGCGCGCGCGCACACACACACACACACACAGCCATGCACGCACACACACACACAAACAAACAAAGACACAAACTCGTGAAGACAGACAGACACACAGACACAAATTCATGAAGACAGACAGACACACCTACTTACACGCCGGCTCAGACAACTCGCACGCACACACGCGCGCACACGCACACACACACGCACACACACACAAGCGGTGTCCACACTCACCGTCCGAGCAGCACATGTTGACGATGATCTCCAAAGACGTCTGCTGGGCGGCCAGCAAAGCCACTGCCTCCCTCAGCTCACACTTTTCCCTCTAGACCCCCAGAGACAAAGACGCAGCAGGTCACAAAGGGCCCAGAACAACCACCCTCATCATCATCATCCTCCTCCTCCTCCTCCTCCTCCTGCTCTCCAAGGGCCATGTTTCTACATTTCAATAAATGTTACGATGGAGAGAACCTTGGAGAAAGACAACGCTTCATAGAGCTAGGGAGGGAGATGCAGTGTGTGTGTGTGTGTGTGTGTGTGTGTGTGTGTGATTGTGTGTGTGTGTCTTCGAATGTATCAACACATGTGGGAAGCGCTGGCCAATAGGCTACAGGGGTTTTTTTTGACCACCACAAGTGTCGTCCCTGATGATTGTCTGACTGGCCTGAGAGGGATGGCTCAGTGCGGCTGAGGTCTGGTCTGCTCAGCGAAGGGTTGGGGGGGCTCTCGCAAATCTGGATCACCACGTGAACTCCACTGCTGTGCTGGACACCCTCAGACCCCCGGTTAAATCAGAATAAAGCCGACCGACGGAGTCTGGGCCTCACTGGGCCACGAGTCCACTCCCACAACTACAGTGCTCATTCCTGGCATTCATCAAAAGGTCAAGTCCTCTCCCTCCATGACTTTGGTGCAATCAATTCCCAACCGCCGGTGGTTTATTCCCGAGAATGCGTTTTTGCACCGGCGCCAACACGCGTGGATTATGACCCCGGTCGGCATGACGGCACCACGCCAGGCGCTCGCCGCGGCGCCACAATGAGCGGCACTCACGGGCAAGAGGTCCGAGAAGTCCGTGTCCTTCGCCGCCCGCTTTCCGTTCCTCTTGTGTCCCTCTTCCTCCTCTTCCTCCTCTTCCTCCATCTCGACGGCAGCTCCCACCGCCGGGGGGTCCGGGTCCGGGTCTGCGGACTCTGCCGCCGTCGCCGCCGCCGCTCCGCTGGCATAGCGGGCTTCCTCCGCCTCGCGCAGCTGAGGGATCAGCACGCCGGCGTCCAGCGCCAGGCACTGGGCCAGGGTGGAGGCCACGGCGCCGAGCGTCAGGGCCTGGCGGGCGGCAGGCAGGCTGCTCTTCAGGTTCCACATGGCCCCTGGGGGGGGAGAGGAGAGGAGGAGCGTGTTCGTGTTTAATGAGCAAGCAAGGATGGCAACTGGGAGGTGTTTGTGTTACAGTTTGAATGTTAAACCTTGGAGAAACATGGGTAAAGGTTTCACCTGCAGCCAGCGTCCTCAGGTGAGTGTGGGCCATGCCAGGCGAGGACGACCGCAGCACGTTCTCCAGGCTGGCCAGCACCGCTACGTTCATGCTACACAGCAGCTCGGGATTGTCCTCGGTCACAGTGTGTAAACAGTGGGCTGCGTACACCACAAACAGTGGCACATTAATGTACGTCCAATTGCAGCAAGGGGAGGGTTTGCCATTATAAAACACACACACACACACACACAGTCAGTCAGTGAGTCCTACCGGCAGATATGGCCAACTCCACATTGTATGCATGCGTCTCCAGACACTGGATAACGACATCCAGAAGGCCAGCTTTGTTGAACACAGACAGCGCCTGGCTGCTGCTCTCACTGACAAGACAATGAACACAGGGTGCATGTAACATAAGGTGGTGAACACACATGGTAAGCCTGCTGTTATTTCCTAGTCCATCATGAGTGAGGATCAGGGTTACACAATATATCAATTAACACACTTCAATGGGCCAAAACGAGCCAAAGCCAACAGCTACCAGTATTATGACAGCAATTCATGCAGATACAACTGGGGTTATTGCCCATGCAAACTTTGGTCTTACCAAAGATTCCACAGCAAATTCACAGACTCGTTGGCAACATCTTGGACTGTGTTTTTCTGATCAGTCATTGACAGAGTGCTGGCCTCGAAACCAGCACAACACTACAAATGGCAAATAGAAACCAGTGGAAGTGATCATAAAACAAATACATGTGTTGACCTGCAAAGTGACAGTAACATGTTCGGTACTGATTGTATCTTCCTGGCTATCAAGAGAGAGACTACAATCAAGGAGGCACATCTTCAAACTGTGAAATTAATTGGAGTATTACTGATTGGTTTAGAGAGTGTAGGGAAAGCCTCACCTCTCTCAGGAGTGATGTCAGAGGAGTCAGAATGTCCTGCTTCACCATGTCCTCACAAACCTCATGACCGCCACATGCACTGAGATTCCTGTCCAGAGAAGAGGCACACACAATCACACGTTACTTGACTGAGTAAACAAAAGGGTGTGTGTGTGTGTGTGTGTGTGTGTGTGTGTGTGTGTGTGTGTGTGTGTGTGCGCGTGCGTGCGTACAGCATGAGACAGGACTGTGGCTGCTGCCATTTCATTCAACATCATCTTTTTTTATTTACTGTTGCAACAGCGGTTGGACTAATTATACAATATTAGAATATATGAAACACTTTTTTTTCATAATGCTTTTATCATTATCATAGGCCAGTTGAAATATGAATGAAAGAGCATTTTTTCCATTGTTAGCGTTTAATTGTTAACTGCAGTCTGGTGAATGATTTGACAAGACAAAATCCGATATGAGGCTATATGAAAAAGCTTGTCAATAATTGCTCAGGTTGCATCGTATTTCTTTGATATTTTACATAAGAAAGGTACCTTTCTTATGAATTTGTATATTATGGGGACTGTGATTGAGTAAAAAGTTGACATCACTATGTTTAACAAACAAATAGGCATACAGACGAGCATTGTCACAACGATCTAGACTGTAATTTGGGGTCCATGAAGTTGAAAAATCAGAAATCAGCTTTAGAATAACCATTTGGTCTTTCAGCACACTTATTATTTTAAGTAGCTAATGGTTGTTTTCTAGAAACATTTCTATCATGGGCAGGCCGCCATTAGGCACCTTGCTCAAGGGAGGGCGTCTACAGGTAGACTACCAACACTGGAGTTGGAACCCAGGACATTTTGATTGGGAGTCATATCCTCCACACAACATCATCTGACCTCACGATGTTTTGTAAATCCCTGGGTTTAAAAAATAAAAAATATCATATTATCATCATGTCATGTTCATGTTATATTATATAATCATGTCATATATTATGACTTAGGGCTGGGTGATAAAACGATAACGATATGTATCGCGATAGCCACGAAATCAATATCAAGAGAAAATGCGTTCGATAGAGCGTTTCAATGTTTTTTTTCCTCGTTGGAAGAAACCGGAGCACAGGGTGCGTTCCGATCGCGTCATAGTGGACTGCTAGGTGACATATTAAGTGAGATTCCATTCTGTTGGTATTAACAGCACCTACTGCAAAGAGAACTACACAGTAGGTAGGGGGCTTGGGAACATAGCTGCATCACTTCGCCGATGAAGAGAGGCAACTGTGAGTGGCAAGTGACGCGTCAGCATGAGAGTCCCAAAGTCATCAAAATAATATACTTTTAAACATTAAAATATATTTACCACAGGCAACAGGGGTTTGAACATATTTACATTGAAGAGTAAAAACAGTTTTGAGCAATCTTAGTTGCGTGAGCATGCCATAAGCATCCTATTTCTTGACTTGAAGAAGAAAGGTGTAATCAAAGTGCGACATTAACGCTGTCTGCTGTTGATAAGGTATGCAGGGTGTTCCAAATTAAACCGTTAAGAATGAGTACCCTATATTGAGTACCCCTTGACTTCTGTACTCTGGACAGTAACTAGGGCGTAGGGCAGAGTGTAGGGAACTTTGCAGTCGGAACTTGACCAAAGGCACTCGTCCTCTGCTACCTAGCAATGTATGGAGTGACACGCTAATAGCCAATCATGTAACAGTATCACATTTGGTTGCGCATACATTAAAGAAAAAAAGTTATTTTTTGAACTTTTTGCACTATACTTGCAGTACAAAATAAATATGAAGATAATTCTCAGGTTTCTCTCTGTTTACATTTAACACTTTGCACATGTTTTCTTAACACGTTTTTGTTAGGCACTTTATTATTGATAATTGTTAAGTTTTCATTGTGATTTTAATTTTCATTCAGACTTATGTTGATATTTTAGTGTTTTCCATGGTTGTGTTGACATTCCTTTTCCCTGTCTGCCTACAATCAGAGGAAGGTTAAGTTTAAAATAAAAATGTAATAATTTATAATAATGTATGTAATGTAATGTAATGTTATAATAATACTTAGGGGCAGCCGCGGCCTACTGGTTAGGGCTTCGGACTTGTAACCGGAGGGGTGCCGGAACCCCGACCAGTACGAACGCCTGAAGTGCCCTTGAGCAAGGCACCTAACCCCTCACTGCTCCCCGAGCGCCGCTGTTGCAGGCAGCTCACTGCATCGGGTTTAAGTGTGTGCTTCACTGTGTTCTGAGTGTTTCACTAATTCACGATTGGGTTAAATGCAGAGACCAAATTTCCCTCACGGGATCAAAAGAGTCATTCTTTCTTAATAATTATTGATATGACCGACATGATACACTTGTTGTGTAACAACGCCTATGTTACACAACAAGTGTAACACAGGCGTTACACTTTACCTCAATCACTCAAACTTTTTAGTCCACCTGTCCCTGATTCTACAAGCAAAAAAGGTATGTGTGGTCCTTGTTATTTACATTTAGGGCATTTAGCAGACGCTTTTGTCCAAAGCGACTTACAATAAGTACATGTGTCGACTGTATTCATCTTATTTAATGAGGGTGCATACACTGTGTGATACATGATATAGTGGCTGACCTGAGTGCCCCGGCAGCAGTCTCCCTGACAGCCAGGCTGCAGTCTAGCAACATGGGCCCCAGGCGCTTCACTACATCTCTCTGGAGGAAGCTGGGGATGGCCTGGCTCTGTTGCACCACCCGTGATATGCTGGCACAGGCGAATTCTCGAACATCGGCACTAGGACTCTGCAGCTGCAATGTAAAATGATGTACTTGTAAATAATTCCAATACAAATATGAAAGTGAATACTTGTCATCGGTCAGCATGCATTGTATCGGGGGAAACGTATACAACAAGTTGCGTGAGTGAACATAAAATGTGTGTGTGTGTGTGGGGGGGAGGGGGGTGTAGGTGTGTGGGTGTGTGGGTGTAGGTGTGTAGCTGTGTGTGTGCATGTGTATTCACAAATTTGTGCCTGTATGTCAGTCCGACTTTACGAATTTGACTGTTAAACTCAAGACCCAAATTTGCAGAGGGTGAGGCAACAGATGGGCTGTTCATTTATGAAAACTCATATCATCCACGTCAAGAAAAATAGTGGCCCACTTTCCTCGAGCAGAACGCAACACAGCAGCCTTAAAAAAATTAGCCTGATGCAAAACATAGGGCTACATAATGTTCCTACTTTCTCCAGCAGCTCCATAGCTGGACACTCGGCATCAGCATGGTTGTCCTCTTCGTGGTCCTCCTCCACATCTTTCACAGCTCCGACGGGCAATCCAACAGAGTTGAACTGCGGACGCTTAAATTTGTTACTCTTACTTTTACCCATGTTAGATGGCCTATGAATAGCCAACAGTTCATTCGATGTGGTTCATCAATAGCGCATGCAGAGTGAAAACATTACAGTTGGCGTCGTGGCCATGTGGAAGACTTCAGGCTTTTGCCGTAAACGGGATGCCGGATTCCACAACAGCAATGTGTCGTAAAATCATCGGAAAACTAAGCTCTTTCAGATCATGGTTGAAACGGACTCTCAGTGGACTTGTCCTCGGACGTGTGTCGAATGTGTCCCCTTTACATGGGGAACTCGTTGCAGGTCGTCCAATCTATATATTTAAGGAAACTTATCAACGTGTGCAACATGTCAGTTGCAGTTGTCATGATGGGGATAGATATTTTGTTATATTGTGTCGATTACACGGCCACGCGTCACGTTTATAATATTGTTAGAAATGCCCCCTTTACCCTCTAATACAGTTCAACTCGGATATGAAAAAGTGCATTCAAGTTGTCCACGCCCAATCTCACTTTAGGATTTATGACGTCGCAGCGTCATCTAACGGTATGTCCCTGCCATAACCATCTCGACTGGTTACCTTTGCATACAGGGAATCAGCATACATCACTTGTCCGACATTTTGAGAGCACTGATTATGGATTTTGTGCAAAATCCTAAATCATCGTAACGTAAATATACCATAACATAGATTGTTAACTTTGTTTTGCCTCGACTCTCATGAGAAACACTGACATTTTTAAAGATAACGTCTCCCCATAATGGCAACTCGTTTCACGATTAAGTACGAAACAATGACCCAAAAAAAACATAACCTTCAACTCAATGACTTACATTCCAATGCTCCTGTGGTGCCAAGACCCGCAAGCTCTGGCCTACAGCAAAATTAGGTCGGCACTCTTTCTAACGTTATCGAACATATGAACCTAATAGCTCTTGCCAAATAGGCCCATTCCTCTTCCTGACAAGTGTCATGAAGCATGGGATGCTGTCCTCTCTGGAATGCAGCAGTTGGGTCAGCATCCTCCGCTCAGACTCCATGTTGACCCAAGTCCAGGTTGTCCACTACAGGCCTATTTGTGTTCTGGCCCACATGCTGCTGCTGCCCCAGCACACTAAAGCATAGAATGGGATACTTCACAGAGTGTGGTTCTACTTTGGAGGATATGAGGCTCTATCTGGTTGAAATCATCCATTAACCATTAATTAATTTAGCAAAGTTGTGGATAAAAATACATTCCGTGTTTAGGTCAATGTCAATGTCCATAATAGGTAAAGTAGCACCATTCACTAGGGCACATGCACTTACATAAAATCAATAATGACCAAAAGAAAAAATACATTTTGTTTTAACGCTTAGGTATTTATTTGTAAATACATTTTAAAATAACCATTTGTCTAAAATACATTACATCATGAGCATCATCATCAGCAATACATTTTAACTGAAATAATAAAATACATCAAAAGGACACGTCACAAGGACCACAAGATACATGGCCTTTTTGATACCTTTATGATACCTACACACTGAAGGCAGGTTCTTTTAAAGGCATTTCTGTTGGGTTAGAAACCTGTGCTTCAGTGCCAATAGCCTTCCCATGTTTGCCTATGTAATAGGTACTTCAAAGCATTTGAGGAGCACATCCACGAGTCATTACAACAGTCATGCAAATGTCTTGCTATGTGGGTTTGGCCGCGGTTTGAGAATAAGTTTTCCCGTCTGCAACAAAAACACAAAAACCAAATGGTTACAACAAAGAGTGAAAACAGACTAGAGTTGGGGGGTACCTAATGTGAATGTACTTAATACTTAATTAATTACTTAATGTTCAGAGTACTTACATCATCGCAGGACATGTTGTATTCAGCTAAAACTGTCCGACAACGAGCAGCAATACTGGCAAATAGGAAGTTAAAGAAGCCAAGAGTATCATCTGATTTGTGTATTGGGAGTCCATTATCTGTATTCTTGACTATGTTCTAAAGACTGCATTATGAAAAACCCATGTCAGCCTCGTTTTGAACCTTGTGTCACTGTCACAACGAAATCTATCCATATGAATAAACTGCACATGCACGCCAGAGCAGAGCAAAATTAAAGACTGCAGATATGCAAGCTGACGGTACTCAAGGATACATTGAAGGTGCAACCACTCGCTTGTGTATTCCAGCGAAGAAAAGCGCTATTAGTGTGATACAACTGATTGTGAAGAAAGGATGATTCCAAAGTGACGAAAAAAAGGACACCTGTAGAGAAACCAAAAATAGAACAATATTACAAAATATAGATGTGTAGCTTTGGTTAATTTATTAAAAGCCTAATCAAAACAAACAAAGTGCAAATGATGTTGCCCACCTAATTTTTTGTGTATAAATAATTATTACAAGGACTTACCTTCTGCGTGTCGGGGTCTATTAACCAGTTCCACGCCCCCGTAGCCGTACAAACAGAGACCACAATCAAAATCACTGGAAAAGAGAAACAACCATGAACATGTGCTTCATAAAACATCTATAATCTAAAGTCTAAAGTCTGGCAGATCATGGTTCCTTATTGGGCCTGCAGAGAAAAACTATCTGACAGGCTTGAGTGGGAATGGTAAACCGGGGTAATTTGCAACGTGTGAAGATAGCTTTAACATCATAAACATGACATGCATTCAAAGGAAACACTCGTTTTGATGTAGAAACTATTTAATGTAAAGGACCTTACTTCGCCACCGGCCTGTTGCAGGCTGCAGACATGAGACGTATTCTGTCAGCCTTCTCTCAAAGGCCTTCAAGTCTGGACACAGAACACAGACCGGGACATTAAACATTTCAATTATATTTGTTCAGGTGCCACTCGTGTGATTTGTTGGAACATAAGTTAAAAATCCGCAGCTTAAGGATAACCCCAAATCATTTGGTCCATGTGTGTATGGATGGAGCCCATGTAAATACACTCATTCAATTCAATTCAAACCAGTCATCAATTCATTGACCAAGGTGAAGAACTAGAATGAAGACAATATTGCCCGCAGTTTCGATGTAGACTTAGATATCTGTAAATGACAACGTGTCAGACATCCGAGACTGTACATAGATGGATAAGATACTACGACCCAAGTCAACAGCGATGCTATCCATGTAGCGGCTAGCGAGGTAGCTACACTGGCGCTAGCGAACTCACAGCCATTTACTTTAACCAATATACATATATATTTAGAGTATACTTTTTTAACCAGCTGCGGTGCCCTTTAGGACTAGCTCGTGTAACGTGTATGTAAGGTAAATAGTTTGCTTGCCGTGGTTGTTACCTTCGGCCTGCTCCAAGGAGTTCATCGCCGTCTCGTCCTGGTGCAGGCTTCCCCAGGGCAACAACAGAGCATGCGCAAAAGACCAATGGTTGGTTGAGGGATTTCTCAACTTCATTTGGCCAAAGTAACAGCAGGAAATGCAAATCTAACTACGCAAAACACAAAATATATGTACAGTCGCACGCAGTAAGTATAAAATAACTACACGCCATAAAAGATAAAAGCCCAATGTAATAAAACACATGGGGGAATAAAAGACATAAAAGACAGCCTGATGCCGAGGGCCACATGTGTATGGGCGTCCTTCCAAATACTACTAGTGCCTTGCATTCGTATGCTTCCCCAGGCCCCTGTTTATCCTTTGAGGACCCGTTGAAAGAACCACATGTACACTTTTTACTCAATGTTTTTATTGAATGTTACTTATGATGTTGATTCTTTTAATATTATCATCATTTGTATTCACACAAAGTACTCAACCACTTTTGGAGATGCACATGACAATCAAGAGCCATGACAGGTCAATGGACCAGTTTCTTCCAATTCCAAGGCCCATATGTCATTACATATCAAAACAGTTAATCAGCAAACCAAGAATTACATCACATAGAATATTTTACCATTTTTGGGTGAAAACTTGTTCATTAATTTTAAATTGAACTTCTCCCAGATATTTTTTTCCACCTCCTCATCAGGTAGGTCTCTCATGTCTATGAGATCTACACCTTCATCTGGCCTAAAGGTGACCTCACTGTAAGTCCAGCCAATCAGGGCCCGAAAACCTGTGGGTGTTTGCAGAGAGGTGATGGATTTGGTGGTGAAAAGTGACGTTGGATTCGTCTGTAGGTTGTGGTTAACATCAGTGAAATAATCAACTTCACGGGGGGTCAAAGAGAACCTGTAGAGCTGCTGGTTTTGGTTCTTATTCACAAAACTCGATTTTGCCCCATCTGGATTCAGCATCTCTGGCTTTCGGGCGGTCTTCTCCAAGAGCCAGACCGCCCCCTCGTCTACGAGGCGGAAGACCCCAGCGGCTTGGGGCTGATCCAGTCCAGAGACAAGCTCCATGGGCTCCCTCAATTGATAAGACATTCCAAAGCTCACATCGGTGATGTACGCCTTGCCGTCTATGGTCACCATGTTGATGAGGTGAGACGCCGGGACGCCGGTACCGCGGCCGAAGATATCGCCTGCTGCCAGGATGACGGGGTTGTAGCCCATCTCGTTCAGCACCCAAGAAAACAGGTAGTTGTTCTCCATGCACCAGCCCCCGCGCTGGCATCTCACAATCTTGTCGAAAATGGTCTCCAGGTCTAACGTGATCTTCTCACCACAGTGGAGGCTCAGATTTTCGAATGGGATCGCCAGCACACTGTGTTTGTGGATTGCTGTGAGTGTGGCCAGGTCTGGCTTCTGGAATGGGCCACAGAATCCAATTCTTTTAAAGTACTCCTCCAAATTCATCTTGTCCTGAGAGATTACACACATTACATGTTATATTATATATATTGTTGCAGTGTTTCGTCGTAGTGTTGCCCTGGTGAAAGGATAAAACAGTGCTAGTCAGTGCCCATGGAAGATAACTGTTTAGACTTCTCTCATGTCAGCGGCGCGATCTTCTCTTGCAAAAAAAGTATATTAGCCTCATGTATGTGAGTAAACGTTTAATAATTCTGGGTGAACACGGCCTTGATTGACTCTGGGCTCGCTTTGCCTGTGTTAAGGAAAAATATTATTTAGCAATGGTTGGTTGATCTGACATTCTGAAGAAGGACATACTGAAGATTGTATTCCTCTTGGCGACTTTAAGTCAGACTCTCTGGAACTTGGAGACATAACATAAAGTGATTGAAGGATACACCTACGTCATGTCAAATCTGCTTAGTAACATGTAATCTTTATACATTATAAGCCAATCAGAATGGGACACTCCTGTCATGCTGTTCTGGTTTGAGACTTGTATTTAATACACTGTGTTAATACACTGCTTCTCCTCATACGAGACCAATAAACAACTTCAGCTTAAACTATCTAGAGTTCCTGGCACTTCTTGTTCTTCGGCATCAACAACAATCTCCTCACTATCAGCCTGCACATACGGAATCAGAGAACCTGAATCAGAGAACTCAAGAGAAAAGTGTGCATAAATGGTATGTATTGAACACAAATGACCTTTCTAAACAATTGATTATCCCTGGTTTGAGAACAACAACACTCATCTGTTCCAAATCCAGTGGGTTAGAGATTGCTCTAAGAACAGTAGAACAGTAGAATAAAGTAGCCCACTGACTGACTTACTGAAATCAATGCAAATATCTTGTCTAAGTTGACATTCCAGTTGCTTTCCTGTGGGTAAGTTGATAAAAAAAATTATCTCCTTTTTGGTATTCCACATTATTAAGAATTATTTAAGAGTAGGAAAGTGGTTTTCCATCTTACTTACAATCGAGTCTTTGACCAACAAAGGATTATTCAGGAGTAGGATGCAGAGATCAGTAGGCCTAGTCGCCGTGGTCCTCGTCGCTTCAGTGGGACGTCTTCTCGGTGTTGTAGGCCTACAGGCAAGCAAGACATGTCTAATAACTCTTTAACGTAAGGGTGGCACAAATGTCAACGTGCACAGACTTTAAGCGACACGGATCACTTCAAACACAGGCAATATCATTATACTAAAGCGGATACTGAGAACAATCAAACCCCCCAAAAAATCAATATCCCGAGAGTGGGACGGGACGTTGAATAGCTCTGGATAACAGCACGGCCCTGGCGTTGCTGTAACCAGGGGGCCGCACTGACGAACGCGTCGCGTCGCCGACCTGCTACGCCGGGCGCGTCGCAGCGTCGCGTCGCGAACAAGAGGAGCGTGTAATAGAATATAAATCGGAGAATATAATTAAAAAAAAATAATAAAAAAAAAAAACGACTAGGAGTGCTATATTTCTTTTTCCATGGTTGTGTCGAACAAACATACGCGGCTTGTGCATGCTGTCAGCGCATGTTAATGCCATGTAGGCTTACTGTGTCACGTCATGCGTCATTTACCTGGCCAATGTGTTCATTGCGAACTTTCTGTCAGGCCTCACCTGAAGCCCCAACGACAGCACCAACTGTCCTCCAAATGTTGTCTTTCTTTAAACGTTCATTGTAATGAACGATGTCTGTGGTCGTAGGGCTACAACTCGCTGTATTTCTCTGCCTCGACTAAGTAGGCTATAGCCTACCTTGGGTGCAGTCTGCGGAGGGACACTGTGTTGAAGTTGTATTCTGGGCCTATATCACTAGTTTTTTTAATAGCTGTAGGCTATAGGCATATGACTCATATAGCCTACTCTACTCTTTACTCTCCACACTAGGCACACAAATGACCTTTCTAAACAATTCCCAGGTTTAAGGCTATATTGAGAGGTTTGAGAAAGACAACACCTCTTTGTTCCAAATCCAGTGAGTTAGAGATTGCTCTAAGAACAGGAGAACAGTAGAATAAAGTAGCCCACTGACTTACTGAAATCAATACAAATATCTCGTCTAAGTTGACATTCCAGTTGCTTTCGTGAGTTGTGAGTAAGTTGATCAAAATTATCTCCTTTTTTTGGTATTCCACATTATTGAGAATTATTTAAGAGTAAGAATGTGGTTTTCCATCTTACTTACAATCGAGTCTTTGACCAACAAAGGACGATTCAGGAGTAGGAGATCAGTAGGCCTAGTCGCTGGTGTCCTTCTTTGTATGTGGACTACACTGCAATTGTGCGCAGAAATGCAAAATAGGACGACTAGGACACATAATTATTAACATAACACTGACAAGGCTGATTTTGCTGCGCGTCAGACGAGCGCAGCTCAGCGCTCAACGTCGCCTTGCGTGTCCAGTCTACGGCCACGCAAGGGTTCGCGAAAGCGAACGGAAACTCGCGATTTTTAAGGGTGTATAACAGGCCTATTTATATTTCACCATCCATGACATCTAATATGGACTTCATACTATACCGTAGGGCCTACATAGAGGATAGTAGGCTATATATCCTCTATGCAGGAACCATATATTTACAAGTTATGTCTTCAAGTTGATAGAGTGCCACTGTCAGACACAAACGAGAGAAAATTTAACCACACAAAACTTTGTCAATAACGTTTTGATGAAAACGTTAACTCCGCCCAGGGAAGTTGTCAGCAGCTTCATAAGCAGCCTGATACCTCACGCTCACATGGTTAAACTCCGCCCAGGGAAGTTGTCAGTAGCCTATCATGATATAACGCTCACATGGTCTGCCTCTGCACGGTCCGTACCCGATCATAGACGCGTGATGGTGACTATTCTCATGAAACCCCATCCGTCTGCGATTCACACACGTTGACGTGCTGTCGGACGACTCATTCATACTCATTCATGATTTGTTTTTCAGATGACAACAATGAGAAGCAAACAAAAAGACACGTGTTTGATCACAGGAGGAAGTGGGTATTTCGGTTATCGGTAAGCACGGGCGGGTATTGGCTCATTGAATGCAGGCCTAAATATGTATGTTGAATACGTAATCCAACGAGCCTGCGTTATGTCCTGCAGAGGCGTACACTACTCCAACTACCGCTAGAGGGAGCACTCGCACCACGTTTTAGGCCCAGCGCGTTTTTGAAAGCCGGCTGATTTTTTTTCTAAATAGTTTATTTGATCTGGAAGTAATTTGCTTCCGGTTCATTGTATGTAATCGAAGATTTAGTGTTTCTTGTTTTACCTGTGGGTTACCTGTAACAGTCCACCGGCTCCAGTAATTCCTGTGGGGCTACAGCAGTACTACAAATGTGTACTTGCATAAACCCAGTAGTAGGCCTACACGGACATATTGAAGTGTTTAGTTTGTGCAATTCCTTTTTGGAAATTATATTTCTTTATAAAAATGTTGTCATACAGTGTTTCATATTTAACAGTGAGGCCAATATGTTTAGGTTAACATTATATATTGCTTGCACAATATAAACCTAAACATTGTCTTCTATAATTAAAGACGAGGCCTTTTATTCAGAAATCTCCCATTCGAGAATGGCTGGTTATTTACCAAGTAATTATTACACCGTAAACGTCGCTACCATACGATTAATGTTCTGTTGTATTAACGTTCTGGCATCCTCGTGTTTGCTTTCCGTGCCGTTACTGTTAGCGGTCAGCCCTAATCCTTCTCATCTCCCCAGCCTGGCCTGCTCACTCCAGGCCAGCGGTGCCACGGTCATCCTGTTTGACGTGGCCCCGCCCCGCGGCCGGCTGCCCGCGGGAGTGTCCTTCCTGGAGGGGGACCTGCGGGACTACGGCCAGGTGGAGCGCGCCCTCCGCGGCGTGGACTGCGTCTTTCACGTGGCCTCCTACGGCATGTCGGGCCGCGAGCAGCTGGACCGCCGGCGGATCGAGCAGGTGAACGTCCAGGGCACCCACCACGTCCTAAAGGCCTGCGTGGAGGTGGGCGTGCCCAAGCTGGTCTACACCAGCACCTTTAACGTGGTGTTCGGCGGCCAGGTCATCGAGAACGGCGACGAGAGCCTCCCCTACCTGCCCCTGCCGCTCCACCCGGACCACTACTCCAGGACCAAGGCGCTGGCTGAGATGGCGGTGCTGAGGGCCGACGGGACGGCGCTCCGGGGCGGCGGCGGCGGCGCCGGGGTGCTCAGCACCTGCGCCCTCCGGCCCGCCGGCATCTACGGGCCCGGGGAGCAGCGGCACCTGCCCCGCGTGGTGGGCTACATCGAGAGGGGCGTCTTCCGCTTCGTCTACGGGGACCCCGACAGCCGCGTGGAGTTCGTCCACGTGGACAACCTGGTGTCGGCCCACGAGCTGGCGGCGGCGGCGCTGACCCCCGGCAGGGAGCCCACCTCGGCGGGCCAGGCCTACTTCATCTCGGACGGGCGGCCGGTCAACAACTTTGAGTTCTTCCGGCCCCTGGTGGAGGGCCTGGGCTACCCGTTCCCCAGGCTGCGCCTGCCCCTGGCGCTGATCTACTTCCTGGCCTTCCTCACCGAGATGGTCCACCGCCTCGTGGGCAGGGTGTACAACTTCCAGCCGCTGCTGACCCGCACGGAGGTGTTCAAAACGGGGGTGACGCACTACTTCAGCCTGGCCAAGGCCCGGGCCGAGCTGGGGTACGAGCCACGCGAGCACGACCTGACGGAGGTGGTGGAGTGGTTCAGGACCCGGGGCCACGGGAGGAAGCCCGGCCGCTCCGGCCTGGGGCGGCTGCTGCTGAACGCGCTCCTGCTGTGTGCGCTCGTGGCTCTGGCTCTTTCTTACATCCCAGGTGTGGGAGGGGCCGCCCCCCTAGCCCCGCCCCCCTAGGCCCCACCCCATCGCCGCGGATCTCTTTTAGGATCCATCCAGACGTTTGTTTTGAATATCTATCCATCTTTGGTATTCGTTTAGTTTTTTTTGTTTGTTCTTTTTAACAGCAACTGGTCTGTTACCAGCCCACTTGAATATAGAAGTTTCACCTATTTACCTCTTACAGTTTACATGTGAACAACTTTGTTTGTAACTGATTCCATTCATTGCACCGTGTTAAAATGCCTCACAGTAATCATAACACCATTGTCTTATGTTTCAGTCATGAAGGATCCGGTTGTCATTGTTTTTTGACGACTAAAAGTGACCTTTCAAAATTGTAATAAATACTTTTTGCAATGAAAATGTATCCCACCCTTTTTGAGTTTTTTTCTTAATAGATTAGGTATCTTATTGTGACGGAATCCCCAATTAATATTTAATGCAATTACCATCACAGCCTGCTTATAAATGAGCATACTAATCCATATTATGCATTCGTGAATTAATTTGTCAGAAGATACATTTTATACGTGGCTATTAGGACTTAAATATGATAAGATATGTTAAATTTGGGTTAGGATTATATAGGTTTGGGAATTATCCCCCAATATGTAATATATTACTGACTTGACTTCATATGGGTTTTCACTTTAAAGCCGTGTCAGCCTGTAACGCATTGTATCTCTACCACCCATTGACTGGGCCTTTTTCTACTCATTAGTGGGGAGTCGGGCCAGGTGAGCTGTCCTTTGTGCACTTTCAGGCTGCCTCCCTGATAGGAAGGCAGACGTCCCCCCTCGGGACGGTCCTCCCGGCCCGGCCTGCCTCACCCCCTTGCTGAGTTGGTCGCAATCATTGTTCCGCTCCAGCATTAACCACATTCCACAGGGGCGCAGCGCACCCGGTACACATCCTCGCATTCTTTCTCCACAAACGAGTTCCCATGCGCTAATGTGAATTTAATCACACTTCGTGGCCTTATATACAGCTTAAACTTGCACTGAGCTTGTATAACACATCAATGAATTATACCAGCCGCTTAAGATTCTCCGAAACTCATTTTTAGGAAATGTAAAGAAAAAAGGACCACAGGGAAATTCCTCCGCGCAGCGCGCCATTGACTGTAAAGACCTTTCAACTTCACCAAAACTCAAGTTGACAAACGTATCCTGTCGCTGAAACTGTGAGAAAGAGTTGATTTTTTTCCGTGGGGGGTGGGAAAAGAAGACGATGCTACAGGCTGAGATCTCCGAGCACACCGGTGGGTCGGCCGACGAGCGAAGGCTGTAGCCCAGCGCGTCGTTTGGATCTCCATGTGAAATGCGCGTCCTACTCTCCAGTCGGAGCTGAGCGGACCCCCAACTTGTCCCTCTCGTCGGGAGCACAACATGGAGCACTATGAGGACGATCTGGGACTCCGGGCCGGCCAACTGATGGACAACCTCTCCTTATACGACGCTTACAATAAAGATGGGATGTACAGCGCCAGGAGAGACTTGGTGATCAACCCAGATTTGGATTTTTCGGCTCCGGCAGTCACGGAACACAAAAGTAAGCCGATGAATGGCACCTCTGTGCTGCACCAGCAGCATCACACCGTGGAGAATTACACGGCCGCGAATAAAGTGTATTGTGCGGCTTCCGTGCGCCCCGTGAACGGCAAGCGCACGGTCCCCGTGGATTTCTGTGCACCTCAAAGGGAAGCCGTCTACAACGAGGACGGCTGTTGCACCAAATCCGAAGTGGCTTTACCGTGTTACAGTGGTGCTTCGGAGAGGCCCAGGCGGTACTCTCTGGAGGTGCAGGGGCACAGGTACAGCACGGGCAGCGCGTTCGACGGCGTGACTTTAAGCCACAAACCCACCGCCTTGCCCAGCAACAGGTGCAACAGTGTCTGCATCACCACCACCAGCACCGCCGGTCACGACGGGAGGTTCAGCGCCACCAGCCCGCGGTCCAGCTATGCGTCCTCACTGTCCTCCCAGGAGCAGAGCAAGCACGCCAGCCCCAGGTCCAGCATCAGTAGCCCGCGCACGAGTTTGGTGGTCCCCGCGGGTCTGCAGGACAAGTACACGAGCCCCCGGTCCAGCTTGGTTCACTGCGACGGGAGCAGTGTCCTCAGCCCCCGGTCCAGCTATGCAAGCACAGCCAGCGACACCAGTAAGCACTCCAGTCCCCGGGCCAGCCTCAACAGCTACGACTGCTGCAGCAAGCCGAGTAGCAACCGCACGAGTGGGATCAGCATGGGGTACGACCAGCGGCACGCCAGCCCCCGGTCGAGCACGGCGAGTCAGTACTCCTTCACCACGAGCCCGAGATCGAGCTACTCTGACTCTCGCTACGGGCCGATCATCGGCAACCACGACCTGGAGGGTGCGATGTTGCACGGGGTGTCCGTGGCCAGCCCGCGCTCCAGCATTTGCAGCCAGGAGGGCAGCGCCCGCCCCGGGACGGCGGCGAACTGCGTGGTCAGCCCGCGGTCCAGCATCTCGAGTCACAGCTCGAGAAGTTCCCGCAGCTCCAGGGGCTCCATGAGCACCTACCCGGAGCTCCAGCTGCCGTCGCCGCGGTCCTCCATGCTCTCGTCGAGCCTGCAGGAGGACACGCTGCTGCAGGAGTTTGGAGACTCACGGGCGGACGGGACGAACGGGATTCAAACTCGCATACATCTCCAGGCACTCTCGGCGATGCCAGAACAGCAGCAGCAGCAGCAGCACTCAGCCCAGACGGGGGGGAGTGCAGATTTGACAGCAGGCTCCCCGTCGTCATGTATGTTTGGGTTGTCGACGTCGAAAACACCTGCCTCTGGGCAAAGGTTTAAACTGCCTTACCAGGTAACGCCGTGTCGAGAGAGCGGCCCGAGCCAGGCGGAGAAGAGACTGGAGGCGCTCACCTTGGAGCTGGAGAAGGAGTTGGAGATGCACATGAAAAAGGAATACTTTGGTAAGTGCTCAACACAGTGGCTCTGGAATCATAAACGCCTGAAAGGAAGTCAATGTCCCACAATGTTCTGTGTTTACACGCCCTCTGTTATAATTTCACCTTGTATAGAAGCGGTAGGCCCATGCATCTTATGGGCATGCAAGTCATTGTCCTTTAAAGACGCACACCATGTATATCTAGGGATTGCTATCATTTTATTGTTAGTTGAGTCCTCCTGGGGGAGGTTTTAGCCAAGCTGCACTATAACCCCTGAGCACACAACACACCTCCACCCAGGGAGCCTGTGAGGAACCAGAAGCAGACACCCGTAGCACAGCACTCTGCCTGGGCCAGGCGGGGCCTTTACACAGCCCTGCCGCGCCGCTCAATGGGCCTCTATGTTCCTCTGAAGCAGATGCCCTTCAGTGGCTCTGTAGTGTGGAGGGACCTGGCTCTGCGCAGCACCACACTCAACCACTGCTGGAAGGAGCTGGGGAGGGAGGGAGGTAGAGAAAGAGAGAGAGAGAGAGAGAGAGAGAGAGAGAGAGAGAGAGAGAGAGAGAGAGAGAGAGAGAGAGAGAGAGAGAGAGAGAGAGAGAGAGAGAGAGAGAGAGAGAGAGAGAGAGAGAGAGAGAGAGAGAGAGAGAGAGAGAGAGAGAGAGAGAGAGAGAGAGAGAGAGAGAGGTCCATAGGGCCAAGAGGGACGGAACCGTTTCCGTAGTCACCGAGGGGAGCAGTGGATGCGGGGGGTGTGTGCCCGGTGCCCGCCCCCTCGCGGGCCCGGGACCGCGGCCCCACACTGAGTCTCGGAGGAGCCATGTGTGGCCGTCTGTTTGTTGTGATGGGCCGGCGGTGCTGTGAATCAACAGCTGGCCCCGCCGGAGCCCCCCCCCCCCCCCCTCCCTCACGCCCACCTCCCGCCTTGCCCCAGACCCCTCCCCCCCCCGCAAAGCCCTTCATTAACCGACCAGCGGGTAGTCCCAGCAGAACCAGACACTTGGCACAGGGGCCTGGGCGGGGGGGGCAGACGCGTGGGGTGGGTGTGTGTGTGTGTGTGTGTGGGGGGGGGGGGGGGTGCGTGCGCTCTTTTTTTGCTGTAAGCTCTTTCACCTGCCCAGAATCCTAATGACAGCACTGATGCACATGTTGACACGCTGACGCACGCACACACACACACACACACACACACACACACACACGTACACACACACGTGCACACACACAGATGCTGACTGGTGCTGACCACATGCCCCTGTTCACTTCGTTCACACACACACACACACACACACACACACACGCACACACACAGCCCCCCTCGCTGGGCGCATTGCGTTACATAACCGTAACGACACAAAGCACCACTGATAGGATAGCAATCATTGCAGAGACCGAAAAGTTGAAATAGTTTTGCACGGTCTTGTCTGCTGCCCCCGGTCTCTGCGCCAGGCGTGGCACCGCCCTTCCCCTCACACTTTGTCACTCCGTCGGATCATCCTTCCTGGAGGTTTGATCCGCACAAAGGAGTGATTGTTGCGAGATGACGCCGTCCTTTCAACGTTCCAGCCGTTGCACAGTGTCTTCATAGTCATAAAATTAAATGATTGAATCAGATAAAGTGATGTTCGTCTCATGTACCGTGTTAATAACGCCAACAAGATGGACTCCCAAACAGCTCACTGTGCACCGTCCTAATTGTGGGATGTGATCAACTATTTGCAGATATACGATCGATAAGGTGGTTTATATATCGAGACGTATTAAGGGTAGATACACTGCTGCCTTCATGTGCCCTGAAGTGTGTTCATATCATCATTATACAACATTGAATGGAGGGAATTCAGATGGCTGTGGACTTTAGTCATCTCGACACAACACAATGGTGCCAGTGTTCTAGGGGTTATAATGATAGGGCAGGCTGATAATACGCCGTCAATGCACAAAGATTGTTTTTGAGACTGACATGAAGAAACGTTTTTATAACACGTCCATTAGGGGAAAATGGGTACCTTGGTCTGTCACAACAGAAATGTACTTTGTGCGCAAAAAAAAAAAAACAAGATTACAGCTTTCAATCAAACCGTCACACAGACATCCAGTGTGGAACTGGGTGTTCCTCTTTTCGCCACTGAGGACTCCCCGTCTTGTTTTTGACACAACATCGGAGGGGGTTCTCGCTCTGGTACTAGTTGTGTGGGTCCAGGCCTCATTACCCAGAGCAGTACTTCTGCCAGCTGATCAGAGCTCATGGTCGCCCTGTATGGCAAGCCTCAGGACAGTTTGTCTCACCCAAACGTCCTCAAAACCACCACCGATTCGGCAAACCACGAACGCCGAGGATTTAGTCCAACAAACACCACGCTGAAGAATCCGCACTGAAGCCCGATGGGAAAATGGCTGTTCTGAAGTCCTGGCACGGCCATCGTCTATTTGTGTTGGCAAAGCCCACAACTTAATTACAATGACTCCAGGTTTCAGCGACCTTAAGCCTTATCAAATAAAATACCTCAAATTTATTTTGTTATCAATGCTAAGTGCGAGAGGTCACGGTCACAAATTCAGCTTTGCCAGGAAACGCCAATATTTGTCCATGATTCAGTCGCACTCGCATGCATAAATGCATGTATTGAAAAGAGTAAATCAGCTAATCTGTTTTAGTTTTTCATTTACCCTTGCCCTTTATCTGCATTGTGATTACAATTGTATGTAAGCATTTCTGCACAGGAAGTTAATTTCGCAACCCTGCCGATGATGAATCATGGTTTCATATTCTCTTCCTTTTTTGAAAAAAACAACAACAAAAAAAACAGTAGGGTTTGCTCCCAAATTGCCCTGGCTACCACAGAATCTGCTTTTGAATTCATTTGTTTGTCATGATCAGAGCATCAGAGGCTTGGGGGGGGGGGGGGGGGTCTCCCCTGTAGGGATGTTGTGTCCTGTAGTCGTGGTGACCCTGGGCTCACCCCAGCCCAGGCTTTGACCCTGCTCTCTCTGTGGAATGTGACCCAGGCAGAAGCAGTCTTGCCTATGAAAGCCTGGAGATCATTACTCTGCTGCTACTGAGGCCAAGCGGCCTTAGAAGTCTACGCTTACTGATCCCTTTTCCCTTACCAAATGTCCCAGAATGCCGGTCCATTGACCAGCTCGGCCCAGCCAGTATATATAAGGAGGATCTTCAATCGTACGGCGACTTTTATGTTCTCATCCTGGCATTCAGCTGCGTTGGCTATTGTCTTAGGCGTCAGTTGGCAGGGTCGACCTTACGAAGCCGGACTGTCACCAAGAGGTCATTGGTTCAAATCCACAGTTCATGTTGGAACGTTAGGATACCTCTGTCAGGGTGTCTGTCGGCACATGGCTAAATACACATGATTCTGCTTCAACAGGATGGTCAGGTTAGATTGAGACTTGACTGAGGTTGAACTATATGTGATTTGAAGAAGTAGTGATGGCTGCTTTAATCTGGGTCTACATATTACTGGTGGGCCCACGTGGAAATCTTTTTAGAGATGGTATAAAGTTGATTGATTGCCCTCAAAGCTGAAGGTTACAAAGCCAATCCAGCCAAAATATTGTGATATAAAGTGTTTTTTTCTGGCAGCATCTAAAGACCGAGTAAGCGAGCAAACGATTTAATTCTGGAAATCATTGCCGACTGTATTTTTTGCTCGCATCGACCTGTAACATCTTCACTATACCAGAATGTTTAAGTTTCTAGTTTAGTGTCACCACTGTTTAGGCCTTCTCCTAGTCAATACTGTGTATGCCTGGATGTATGTACATTTATGTATATTATCTTTTCTTTATGTACATTTTTATATATTTTATTACATAGGTTTATATTTGTACATAGGTTTATATTTTTATTTTTACATAGGTTTATATTTTCTACATAGGTTTTATATTTTACATAGGTTTCCTTTATATATTTATATTTTCTAACACTCTACTATAAGTAGAGTGTCCTCTTTTTTTCTCCTGGAGTTTTGTTACGAAGGCAATTTCCCTCAGGGATCAATAAAGTATGTCTGTCTGTCTGTCTAAACCTGTGAATGAGCCGAATGCAGTAGCCGATAACTAAACATCTACGTCTTTCAACAGGCATATGTATCAAATGTGGGAAAGGAGTATACGGAGCCAGCCAGGCCTGCCAGGCCATGGGGAACCTTTACCACACCAACTGCTTCACCTGCTGCTCCTGCGGTAAGTGAGACCACCGCCTTCTACTGCCTTCCCACCCGGCGAGCCTGCAAGAGAGACACGCAGTGGTGCGACCCAGAACCCAGAGCCAGAAGGTCTGGCCAGGCAACATCCGGGGAGAAGTGGTGGTTCCTCACATCCTTGCTATATTTAGAACGGACGATGTTGGCTTGATGAGGGATCATCGTCGCCAAAGACGCCAAGTACGTGTCAGTTTCAAATGAAGAGAACCGGGCAATTCACGAGTCAGCATTCACGAGTATTCCCACTTTTGTCCAAAGCCGTTAGACCATTTTGGCGACTTCTGAATAAGGTAGTCTCTGGCACATCCCCAGAACAGGTCTCGCTCCTCGGCTGCAAGCTTCACACGCTCCTCAGCCCTTATCTTTCACTCTCCACAACCCTTATCTTTCACTCTCCTCAACCCTAACCCTTCATGGATCTTCTGGTGGTCCTTTCTCCGGTACCTTCAGCGAGTGTCCCTGGTTCTTTTGTCGTTGGTTGTTTGCCTTAGCAACGCTTCTAACGTGAGCTTGAGGTTCTCCACGCGACACGCGGTGAGTGGAGTAGTTGTTAGTTTAGTTTGCCACTGATGACGGCAAAACAATAAAGCTGTCATTTAATCACCAGCCTCTACACTATTGTTGATCAGATCAAGTATTCACACTTGATGTATGTGTACAGTGAGTGTGCGTGCGTGCGTGCGTGCGTGCCTACGTGTGTGTGTGTGCGCGCACCTAGGCCGACTGTTACTGAACACCGACCTCCATCTCCTGTTTCTAGTGGAAACAAGAGGAAGATTTCCAAAGAAGTTCCTTTTTTTTCTGTCTTCCCAGCAAGGCTTCCTCCATTTATGTGTGTGCTATTCATGGAGACGGATCCCCTGCTCAGGAAGCGCTACATATCATTTACATGTAACCATATCCACATTCCTGCCCATTTTATTGTGCCGCTGAAGAATGGGGCCCAGTGTCTAGTTTCTGAGGTTCAGGGTTCACTGGGAAAAGTAACCTTTGACCTTATTACTATATCACTCCAATTCCAAAGTGTGTCATTAGGCTGTTTGGTTATTTTGGGGGGGGAAGTTAATTGCCTGTTTACAGTACTTTTTCAGTTCAGTTTATTTTTCTGTGTTCATATTGTGATGGGCTCAGGTTGTCCTAGTTATTCTAAAGAGCCCCCGAGATGTTTTAAAATGTTTTTTTTAAACAAGCAAATATTTCCCTTATACAACTATATAAAATAAAATGGTATTTAAAAAAAAAAAAAAAAATTGGCAAGTGAACGCCCTGAATAATCCGCTGTGAACATTGAGAGAACAAGTGTATGCTTCTTTTTGGGGGCATATCAAGCAGGGGCGATTCTAGGTTCTGACTTTTGGGGGTCTCACCCCCCCCAGGAAGCCACGGGGGGCGGGGGGGTTATCGGGGATTTTGAATATCGTAGATTTACCATAGATTTCCTGCATTCTGCTGCATTTAAAGGTGATCTGGTGGAGATCCAAAATTTATTCTGGTGGGGGGTAAATCTATCTATTTATCTATCAATCCAAAATTGATAGATATCCATTGTATATGTTGTAACAGTCTAGACAGAATATGAGATTTGAGGATGAAACGATGGGGTGGGCAAAGGCAAGTTTTTGGGTGGGCTTGAGCCCACCCAGAAAAGGTCTAGCTGATTTTCATCATTATTATGGTCTTTGTATTTTAACTTGACGGCACAGAGATCCGGGGCTATTCCCAAAAGATCTGGGGCGATAGCCCGGAATGCCCGGGCCTAACGACGCGCCTGATATCAAGTCAAAGATAAGTGAACTTGTTGCTTCGTGTCCAGGGCAGCCCCCGTGATGAATTAGCCGACCGGCTCCTCTCGCGCTCTCTCGCTCTCGAGATGCTTTATTGCTAACGTAAACCAAGCGATGTATCATTTGACCCCAAGTGAATGGGAATGTTTTTCCTTTTTCGACCGGTGTTCTGAAGCCTCCTGAGAAGTTTGGTTTCAAAGTGCCTCTGCTTGTCATAACACCCCTCCCGTGATATATCACGGACCACGTTCATTTTGTTTGTTTGTTTTGTTTTTTTTCATTCTTCCTGGAAAATGCTACTAATAGGGGAAGCCTTAGAACGGGCCAGACTGCGGCCCAGAGCGGTGGGCTGAGGGGCTCAGTAGCCGCGGGCTTTGTTTAACCATGCATAATTGAGCCCTCCTCTTGGCTTACTCCCATGGTTGCACCCTTTTTTCATGAAATGGCCAGGAATGCGAACTACCCCCCCCCCCCCACCCCCCACCCCACCCCACCCAACACCACCCCACCCCCACCCCCACCCCCAACTCGGCCTTCCCTGGAGGACCTCAATCAGACAGTCACAAAGTGTACCAGACCCCGCTTATCAGTTAGGGGCCGGCATGGTAACGGGCTCAGAACAAACGTGGTGAGATGGGCCTGCACTGCACGCACACATGCGCTCGCCTGCTGCTCGCATGCTCGCATTCCTCATGTGTTCACCATAGCCCGCTGCGGTGGCAGGGACAGGCCTGTCGGTCAAGCCTGGCCCCTGACTGGAAGGCAAGATGACGCGGACATTGGAACATCCGCGTCAGCTTCCTCTGGCCTGATGCGCACACGTACAGCCTGGCTTCCTATTAAAGCATTCCACACAGCGCTAAAACGGTTGGTGCTGCCTGGTCTACTGTGAAAGCGTGGTCACTTCCGCATTCGGCAACCCTGTGTCTCTGTCCCAATGCTGGCCCCCACCACCCGTTTGTAGCAAATCCTTGAGCTGGTGGGTCCTCTGAACAAGCTCTGAACGGAGACGGAGGGGTTAAAGAAACACTGCGAAATGGGATTTTGAATTAGTTTTTAGTGGAGACATTCCAACCGTGTTAAATTTTTAATTTAACTTTTATTACGATTTTTATTCGAGAAGTCATTACATTTGTGCTCTTCATGTTGGCGTTCTTTGTTCAAATGAGAATCAAGATGCATTCTGGGTAACGTTTCCTTACCCGTCCTCGAGAGAGCCAACATCTGCATTCATAGGGCCAACTGGAGGGCCAACATGGCAATACCACTCACCCTTTGTTGAAATGTGGCACCCTACCGACACTGCAGAGGAAGTGTGGACTGCTAGGGTGTAGGGACACTATTGAGACAGGGCCTGAAGGATCAGATAACATTCCTTGTATCATTCAACATTATTCTGCATCACTTCAATATGTTGATATGTATGGATGATCTATCGGTCCCCATCGGTCTATCGAAGTCCCCCATTTCAGATGATCCATAGTACATGCATTCTGTTCGAAATCCTTTTGTTCAATGTTATTTAATTGTTTGTGTTGTAAATGATGGCATGACGTTTTATTTAGTTTTCAGATTTTGTTTCTGGTATCAACAACTGAGGCGTCTGGTTTCTCTCTCCTCTGTCATTTTTACGTCTGTTATCAGCTCACACTGTACTCGTCCTGCGGTAAAGCTGAGTGCCATTTACAATTTTATAAAGTGTTACCGAAAAGGGTGCTGAGATTTCATTAAAAAAAAATCGACCTTGAATCAGCAGGACCTATGAGTCCATTGTCTGCCACCAGGCTAATTATACCCCGAGTCTGAAGCAGCTCATGAGAAGAGTTTTCCTAATGGACAATACTGCCCACTTATTCAACATCCAGCTCTGCCTGGCAGGGAGCAGACAGATGGAGGCGTATTTGTTATATGATTATCGCCCTAACTAATAGACCCAATAACCTGTTTGTAGAGATACACTGCCAACGTGAAGGGGCTCGGAGTTCTAACCAGTGTACCGGATTGGATCCTTAATTGGATCCACGACGCTGTGAAGTGCTACTGTGGGAGGGATCCTGCTGTGTGGAGCGATGGTTCTTAGCTCCTTGGCTTGTGCGTGACGTAATGACACAAGGTGGATTACCGCTCCGGCATTCATGGCGGCAACACACTTCGTACATGCCACAAAAATATGAATGAAAACAGAGGAACTGAAATCGGATAGGCTGAGGGACAGCCAAATTGTGGGCCATTCATCTGTCAATGAAGATATTCATACGCGGGGAACCAGTGCTAATGGAACTGTACACCTCCCTGCTCCTCGAGTCCTGAATGCACCAGCCACAATGCGCCGCATACAGTTGACAGATGAACACAAAAAAAAACATATTTTTTTGTTGTTGCTAGGCAACCTCACTACTCTACTGTCAATCAACCGGCTGCTGATGTAACTCTGTATCTTGCCGAGCATCCGTTGCACGTGTTAACAGTTTTTTGGTATCTAACATGAGGTAATGGACGGACACAGATCACCCGTGCTTGTATGAGTGTCAGCAACAGATACGTTAAGAGTCCCAAGATGCAGCTTCCACAGAATAGAAATAACAATGTGTGGAATGAGTTCCACAAGGATAGTTTCTTCCATTTTTTAAACAGATAAGCCCCGAGCAGAGTCAAGGGCCCTGGGTCACATGTGAGGCCCCTGGAGCACAGCCACTGCTCATCTGTCTTAGCAGGGCCCAAATGAGCCATTTATCTCTGCTGCGAATGGCACTGAGACATGAGAGTGTTGGTGTGTAGTGTAGTGTAGTGTAGTGTAACACATATTTTGACATGCTTTAGGACCTTTTAGCTTCAGATGAGCTTTTGAACAGGTTTAATGTGTTAGAAATGTTAGGAAGATTTTAGAAAACATTTTTCTAAAAGAGTTCACCTTGAAATGTTTGTGTGCTCATTAGTTTGAGAACAGAAGACCTCAACGATGAACAAGAAAAACATCAACGTGGACTTTGATCCCATGTTGTAAGCAGGTCGGTCCTCCATGTCCTTCCTCCATGTACACCTATTAAGGGAGAAGCTCCTTGTCCAGCTTTAGGTCGGCACACCAAACACGCATGAATACAAACATAATTCATTACATTTGGCAAAACTGTGAAACAAGCACTCTAATGACACAATCAGGCCAACTACTTTCACAGCAATGTGTATGAATCACAGTTTGAATGGCACCCTGATTCCAGAGGGGACAATAT
>JAXIVH010000005.1:960729-962450 GCA_036785325.1 Urophycis tenuis | reverse complement strand
GGCCGTCTCACTGTGCCACTGGAGAGACGTCCACCGGACCCACCTGCTGCTGCCCCTGCCCCCCCTCCCCCACACACACACACACACCCACACACACACACACACACACATAACCCCTACCCCTCACCTCTGAAAATAGACCCTGTCGCTGTGTGAGAGTTGTGAAGAGTTGCATAACTCCCTGCTTTGTTGAGTTGCGTGATTAATGATTAAGGGGGGGGGCAGATCTGCATGTCCACTCTATTTCGGTTGTCGCGGTTGTGTTTGTGTTCTTCGGTGAATGAATGTACATCCCTCTTGGCGGCTCTTGGAATGTCAGTCCCCATGACGACAATATAACGCGCAGGGGCTATTTCAGTGGTGTTTTCCCCTTCCTGTGGAACGCGCAGTACGCCAGCACGCCATGGAAATGGCCTAATGGTTCTGCACCGTCGGTGACAGTGAGCACATTGTTTTGCCCAAAGGCCAAGTCGTGGAATGTTACGTAACAGACAAACAGTCCGTGATTTGTGAACAACATGATCTGGTAATTCTACTTTTAACTTGGTTGGGTCCTTAACATACAAAGTACATGAGCGTGTTGATTCCAGTTTCAACACAAAGCCGCTCCTCTTCCAGCCGCTGTTGAGTTCTCGAGACATTCAAAGAGAAGCCTTTTGGTTGCGTTCAGCGCTGTGCGGCAGCTCGCCGCGCGTAGCTTCAGTAAGGACACGTCAAATACGCCACTGTGTGACCTTTTCAATATCGCAGTGATGGGTCTGAGCTGCTGGAATGCAGTGTGAGGGAGAACAAGACGAGACAAGGCGCGTGTGTGTGTTAAAAGAACGCTCCATACTTTTAATGTGATCTTTGGCAGATATTAGCAATTTTAAGTACATGGCATTGCTTTCCAACGTTTCATCATCCAGAGCGGTTTAACATTCCAGTCGACGTTTGTTAGAAAAAAAAATTAACTTAGCTCCACTCCAGTCAATTGGCGTTACAAACTCCAATTCAACCAAAGACCCCCACTTTACTTTTGATCAAGGCAAATAAACTTTAAAACAGTTATTATGTACACAAAATACAAAAATATATTTCACCAACAACAACGACAACAACGACAACATTCTGACGGATAAATGTACAATATCCAGCTCTATACATTTACAAATATATTTCTTTCCTTTTATAAAAAAAAGCCACTTTTAAATACTCTTACAACTCTGTGAAAGTTTGGGAGAAAAACAAAGGAGTGAAGCCTGACTCGCGGTTCGGAGAAGCAGTGATTCCAACAGTTGAAAGTTTCTAATTGATCTTCTGAGAGGGAGCAGGTTGGGGTGGGGTGGCGGGGGTGGGGGGGGGGGGGGGGACTGGAGCGTTTGGCCCGTTCTCTCGTGGCCCTCCGTGCGTGCGTGTGCGTGTGTGTGTGTGTGTGTGTGCGTGCGTGTGTGTGTGTCCGTTAAGCTAAAGGGCTGCGCCGCCGCTCCGAAATTCCATGGGAATTCCTGGTTCACCCCTGCGTCGCTTCGTGTTGGATCCTGTCCCGGGCTGCTATAGCATAGCGTAGCGTAGCCGTGGAGTCCGGCTGTATCCTCTCGCGGTTGTGGTGATGATCAGGGAGAGGGCGAGACAGAGAGAGAGAGAGAGAGAGAGAGTGTGGAGGGGAAGGTGGGAGGGAGGTAGGGTAGGTCTTCTGACTCCCTCCATCACCCCCCCCCCCCCCCCCCCATGGCTACACT
>JAXIVH010000005.1:833229-955729 GCA_036785325.1 Urophycis tenuis | reverse complement strand
ATCTCACACTACCTGGTCGGTGTCGCTCGTCCTGCACAGATATGAAGGGTCCCGGGCCGGAGGGGCGCTTTTTCAACCTCCAGAGCACTTAGGGGGCGGTGACAAGGAGAGGGAGGGAAGGTGGGAGGGAGGGAGGGAAGGAGGGAGATAAAGCTTTAGGCTTCGGGCTAGAGTTACATTCGCTGGCGTCATCGTCATCAAAATGTGTTTGTAAACACCAACAACAACAACTTATATATGTTACTTGGTATACGCAGAGTTGTGACACCGATACCTTGTGATTGTAACGTTTCGCCATGAGAAAGAGAGAATTCTGTACTTACTGTACAGAATTGTATTGACCATAACTGTTTGGTGTGTACAATGTATGGATCAAATAAAGGTGAACTGGAGGTAATATGATCTATTGCGAAGTTTGCACTGAAGTGTCAGGACTTATTTTTTAAGACAGGAACAATATTTTGGGTTAATTCGCATTTCAGAGCCTAGACATGACATTCCGCCTGTGTCTGCTGCCGTGTCCTTCTCTAGCGAGTTAAGGGCGACACCTGGCGGTGTAAATGACGACTTACACATTTTTGGGCCAACAAGTGTACTGTACAGGACACCCCATCTTAATTTATGTTTGAGCCATTTTCTCCTTCCTTTTTTCTGCTATACTCTGCTAAACAACAGGCAATAATCAATAATCAAACCCCAAAAGCTGAACCATGCTCACTAATAAAACGATGGCCAAATACTCCTGCCCTCCCCTCCCAGCAGGAACCAGCGTGGGTTTTCAGGGAATGGTCTGCCCCCCCCTCATCCCTAAAGGCTACTTATAAGGGGATCAGTGGCACACAGCTTGGTCTCCATGCTGAGACCATCACACCTCCAGTGTCCAATTTAGCAGGAGCAGGCAGATGGACAAACGTGCTCTGCGTTTGCAGCTGCACGTGACTGTCGTCTCTGGAGCCCCAAGGTGTTACTTGATGACGGGTCCTGTCCCCGCGGAGGTGCCAAAGGTGACACGTTGCTAATGGCGGGGCGACAGAGACCCCCAAGTTCTCACACACAGCATAATGACCACAGCAGGGTCCTTACCCTCTCACGTCCCTTTGTGACTGTGACTGTGACTGTGTGTGTGTGTGACTGAGTGTATGTGTGTGTGTGTGTGTCTCTCTCTCTCTCTCTCTCTCTCTCTCTCTCTCTCTCTCTTCCAAGATTCAAAGGGCTTTATTATTTTTATCTTCTATATTTCTGAGCCAATAGGATGATCTAAAAATCTATATATTTTCTTTATCATAGAAAATTCAAAACTGTTTATACACCAACATTTATATATCACTTCACATTCCTTCATATTCATTCATAATATACACAAGTATCCATGCAGTCTGGCAGTTGATAATACATATCAATTGTGTTGTACAATGTGACTGCAGTGAGAGAGTATTTTGCAACATTATAATATATTATACATCAATCTTCATTTTATAAAACGTATACATTGTGAGGGTATGCATGTCAATTTCAATACATCGACATTTTCATATTTTGTGGCAACGTAGAACTTTTCATATGATGGAATAGGTTCTGTAGAACTCAGGCTGTGACACCGTAACGACATCCACTCTGCGCCAGGAATTTAGCAGTTTAATGGTCTCAGTGAACGTGTGTATTCATCGAGGAGGGTGAAGCCACCAGGTTCTAGGGTTCTGCTTTTACACGGGACTCCATTGGCACGCTGTTTGACTCCCAAGCCAAAAACCCCCCTCACCTGGCCCAACGTCCAACATAACGCTAAACATACACACGCGTCAAAAGTAACAAGGCGCTGGCGTGTTCGCGTAAGGTGCGCCGTGTCGGAGATCACGGAGCCGTCACTCAAAGTCGCATCCAAGCAGCTCGATCCGCATGGTGATGGTGCTCTTCCAGTTGGTGGGAAGGACTCGGATGAAGCGCGAGAAGATGGGGGGGTAGATGTAGTTCTTCACGGGGCCGTTGTTGTCCGTGTTCCCGATAAACCTCTGAAAAAAAAAATGGACACGAGAAAGAAAACGCTTAGAATCACAACGTTGCCTATGAGGAGTCCTCCAATCTAAGCTAAAAGCATAATCACAGAAAAAATACTAGCTGCTCCCGACGGAGCTTTACCTTCGACGTGTACTCCTCGTCATCGGTGTATTGTGTCCAGCGCAGGCCGTCGTCACTGTACTCCAGGGAATAGGCCACGACGTACATCTCTTTGCCCATGGACTTGGCCCCCTGCGTGACGATGCCCGTGATCTTCTTGACCTGGGTCAATTCTATCTGTAGCCACTGGTGCATGTCCTCGAACTGGAGGCAAAGGTACACCAGAGACATGGTCTTCATCATTGTGTATTTATTCTTCAGGTGTCACAATAGTTCACTCATAAATCAGTGCAATGAATGAGTCTCTATTTGCAATTCGTTAATGAATTAGGGTTTTACTGGTCTTGTTGTTGTTCGGGTGTTGTTGAGTGTCTATTGTTTTGTTGCTGGTATTTTTTGTGAATTTATTAGTACTATAATCTGTACCTTAGCTTGCCAGGCATTGATCGTTCCCTGTAAGTTAAGGCGAGCCAGGGAGGGGCTCCAGGGACCAAACCAGCTACTGGCTGTGGAGCTGGCCGTGATCTGATGGTCCGCAATCACTCCGTTCTCCATACCCAGAGGCACAGAGCAGCCTGTAACAGGGGTGCTGGGTTTAGAGTGCAGAATCAAAACCCCCCTTCTGACACTATGTTCCACTCTCCACCACATACATCCATTGAAGACATACATCAAAATAAATATTTAAATATATTCAAATGATGCATTTGTGTACAACATGACATCTACATCGATATCCTCTCACCATCAAGCTCACAACCATACAGCTCCATGCGGACAGTGGCTGAATTCTGCCATTGGATTGGATGGAATCTAACGAAGCGTGCAATCAAAGGAGGGAACAGTATTTGCGTTTCCACACTATAAGCGTCCTGGTTCCCTGGGAAATTCTTCAAAATAGATGGACAGCAGAGAGACAGAGGGACAGAGACACAGTGACAGCGAGAGACAGAGTGAAATTAAGATTGACTTTTGGTGCTTAATACGTGTATCACTTATCAAGACAAAGCAAGAAAAAAGAAAGAAAAAACCCCACAGATATAATCAAAACAGTTTCTGATCTGTGCAGTGTAAGGTGTAGTGCAAGGGTTTGGTTTCTCATCATAATCTAATATATTATATATTATCTTATCTTATATATCATAATAGAGCTAATGATCATGAAATAATTTAGTGGTCTAAGTGGTTAGAGGGTTGACAGAAGTTTAGAGGGAGGGGTTTGAAGAGCTGATTGAAAAGAAGTGATGGGTTTTTCGGGGTAAATCTCAAAGCCAACCCACAAAAATGTATTCCAATCAATACTGGATTCATCCTGCAGTGTAGCGTGTTGTGTTGTCTGAGAACCATTACATTTAGATCACATTTAGGGCATTTAGCAGAAGCTTTTATCCAAAAACGACTTAGAGCCAGTGACACACTGACCTGGGCACTACTCTGGGCATTCGTGGTGCTGCACTGACCTTTCTAAATGACGGGCTGTCACCCTTGAAGAAGGTCCACTTCCTGCGGTCTGTGCTGTATGAGATGGTGTAGTTGACCACGTACTGGGACTGAAACATCTGTTTGGCTCCCTGGGTGGCCACCTGGCTTACCACCACTGGTCGCAGGAAGTCCACCTGCATCATTATGGCGGAATAAGGATGTCAGATTTTCTCTGTGACACCACTCGCCACACAAGCAACACACGCATTTGTATGAACAGACACACACACACACACACACACACACACCTGAATCCAGCTGTGGCTCTTATCTGTACTCCATGCATTGTATTTACCCTGGTTGTTCAGTCTGGCCAAATGTGGTTCCCAGTACCCTTTAACAGAGGACAGATCAGTTTGGTCATAGTGAGACATATATTACTCTCAGCCGCGCGTGTGTATGAGTGTCAAGTCATGACGAAAATACCTCTGGTTTGGTTAGATGTGATCTGCTTGTCTTTCACACTGCCTGACTCCAGACCCAGAGGATGGTAGCACTCTGGGGGACACAGACACAAATCATTTAACCATGTATGAAAATAATGTGCTAAAGGACACAACACCAGTGTGGGTGGTTATCCATCGTGACAATTTATTCTGGCTGCTCAAAAACATCTGTTACCAATATAATTGGGCAAAATCACTTTGTTTTGAACCAATTCTGTCAAAGAGCATTGAGCATGGACACACCTGACACAAGTGCTATAATAGCAATGCAGTGCTTTCATATTGGAATCAGTGTAGGACACTGAGTACCTGGTTTGTAGACAACACAACAGTGAATCGTACTTCAATCATACCTTAATTGTACTTTACAAAATGTCTTGTCGCAAAGATTAAAGTGCTATATTGCTGTTGTTTACATCCATGGCAGTAATGAAAAAAAGCTCTTTGGCAGAAATGTTACAAGAAAGTGATTATGACAAATTACATCGGTACCGTCCTTTAAATAGCATGTTGAGGCCTGCTGGTGGAGGGCTCAAACCATTGTCAAGGACCAGGAACAGGGTCTGCATTCCTTTCTGTTGGATAGCGCCCACCTCTGTATCCAGCTGCCACAGACCCGGTTTGGATGGCTGCATCTCGAGAGTTGCAAAGCCCCCTGGGAAAGAGGGCATAGGTCAGTGGGTAGAGCGGGTCGTCCTCTAACCAGAGGGTTGGCAGTTTGATCCCCATCTCCACATGTCGAAACCCCACAAAATGTACTAATTGTAAATCACTTTGGACAAAAGCATCTACTAAATGGCATTCTTATTCTAGCATGGCACTGTGAGAAACTGAGCCCACTGCACAACAGAAATGGCTCAGCATAATGACAAAGATTTTTTGACATGCTAATTAGTATGGCCTGTATTTCCTAAACGTATGCATTGCACACTTTCTCTATGCTTTCTAGGCCCCTATCACCTTCACAATACTTCTTGACCCCGCTGACAGACATTGCATTACACCATCCAATAGTGCATGAGTAACGACCACTGACCAGGCAGCAGTGGGTACACAGCCTGCCGGTAGCTGTTGGTTTCCATATGGGTGAAGGTCTGCCCGTGGAAGTGGACTGCTTGGACGTCCTTGGGAGAGCCCATGTTGATCAGGTGCCAGCGAACCAGTTGCTGGGTGTACATCCTTAGTCCCTTCAGGCTGTATATGATGCCGTTGATGGCTGTGGGTCATAATGTTGAGAGGTCTCATGAGGGTGGTACTCTTGTCTCTTGACTCTTGTCTTATCGGGATTTTTAATTCTATGCAAGAATGCATGCCATAGGATGTGGTTTGGCTAGCATTCATAATCAGAGTCAAACGTAGCCTCTTACAATGAAATTTAAGCTTCTCTTTGAGGTTGGGATCAATTGCTCTTCTTCCTCCTCCTCCTCCTCCTCCTCCTCCTCCTACTCCTACTCCTCTTCCTCCTCCTCCGTGAACCTTCCTCCTCCTCATCAGTTCATTATGCTTCTCATAGTACCAGCTCTGAGACTCATCAAAGGTCATGAACAGCAGCACAAACTCCCTCATATTGACCAGCTTGGTGTTAAGGGTATCTTTCCGACAGACCAGCAGAGGCCCAATCAAACCAGAGTGGATATCTCTCTCCTGGAAGAAACAATATTGTCCATCATATTATTATTTTAAAAGCTGTATAGGCCGCGCAATGGAGGAATCCATCCAAATATATTTAGTTAGACTTACAGGGTTGACACCCGAGTAGTAGGCCCAGGTACGACAGTAGGACTCGCCTGGCAATGGGCCCGCCCTCTCGGGTACCTCCCACAAGTATGTGAAGGTGTTGTTGGGTTGAATCTCGTTGTCATACGTAAACCAATATGTGGACCCATCCTCGTAGGACAACCCCTCAGTATTCTTTTTATAGGATACTCCATTTGGGTGGATGGAATACGGACGGCTGGCCATGTTCCTGAACACTACCTACAAGCAAGGGGTTACGTGAATGCTTGGAATTGAAGCAATATTACTGTCATTGGTTGATTTGGAAAATTGTTTATCCATGTCATGTACAATTTAGGCTTAGCATCTATGAACACTGAGTGCTCAAAACATAAGGAAATCATAGAGTATGTGATTGAAGAGATTCATCATGTTTTAAGGTGTAATAAATGTTTATTGATATTGTGACTTGGATTGTGGCAGGCGGGAGCTTTAAGTCTTACCATAATGCGTTGTCCAACCTCTGCCTTGATAAGGGGCCCAAGGATGCCCAAGTGCTCCTCCATCTCACCACGCACATTTGGTCTACTGAAGGTAATGTCCGGGTACTCCCGGAACACTACCTTGGTGAACTTAGTCTCCCGTCTTGCTTGGAATGTCTTTTCCTGCCTCCTATGAATACAACAGGAGAAATATTTTTCTGGTCTCTTGAAGTCGCCATGTGTAAGATTGAGCCCCAACCACTAAGAAGGAGACTTTAAGAATAAAAAACTCAATTAGTAACAAACTCAATAACAGTGTTCTGTCCACTCTAATGTGTCACACACATTAAATCTCGGATAGCTGCGTGGTGTGACTGGTAGGGTTTTGCCCTCCCGGTTTTAAAAGTTATCCCTATCCCTCAGCATTGACTACAGATATGTTGGGTTATTTTAAGCTATGAGCTTGTTCAATGTTACACATTGCAACTTGAAACCATATGCATAATGTGCATAATGTTTGTCCTTCTGTCAGTTAAATAACTTTGTACTTACCTCTGTCCATACCCAGCATAGTCCCACTCCACCTCCTCAGCAGATATGAAATATGTCTTTGTATTCTGATCCATATTATTGACATGGTACTTGGTGACGTCATCTAGAGCAAAATTCCGCAAGTCCTCTGTGCTGCCATAGGGGTCTTTATAGGATACATATTCATACTCGTCTTGCTTGACGTCATCCCGATAGTCAACCAGATTCTCTCCATCACTGGGAGTATACATCAAGTAGTCGCTAAAGTCCGGCCGAGGGACACCAATGACCACCGGTATGTTCATCAGATCCTCGGTGCTGGAGACAGGCTGTATCTGCGGCCCAATGGGCCGTGCCCCACGTGGGCTCATTCCGCGGGGGGACAATCCCAGAAGGTTGACCGGCAGGCCACTCTTGGGCAGGGGCTTGAATTCCTTCCTCTTCTTGGTTTTCATGCCCTGGCCTTTCTGCGGCACATGGCGGATGTTCACCTTCTTCGTCTTGGGCTTCTTTGTTGGGGTTGAGGTCGTTTGAGCGTTGGGAAGAGGGGCATACAAATCAGGCATCGCCAAAGGGACTGTTTGGTGTGTCTCATCATAGGTCCAATTGTGTTGCTGGGGGTCTAAGCGGGTGGTTCTGATGGCATTTGAACTGTTTTTAAGGATGATGATGATTTCCTCCGAGCTAACTGGGCCACTGTGATCCTCAGTGATCCTGGTTTCTGGATACTGGTTACTGGTAGGTGCTGGGGAACCTGTGATTGAGGTCTCATTGAGGAAACCTTCCTCTGAAGATGAGGAATTTAACTGGTCAAAGAGGGTAGTCAAACGTTTGCTATAGTTAGTGCTTATCTGCTCTGCCAATATTGATATTGATGTATTGATGTATTGAGATATCAATGTATTTATTGTGGCATTTTGCAAATTAAACATTTCTGTCACGTTCTGTGTGTTGTTTTCAAACTTTAAGCCATCGTGAATGCGGTCGTCTGGAGTAGTTTCATTTCCAAAGGAATATGTTTTATTTCCATTCTCTGCCTCTGTCACGATGTTCAAGGAGTCATTCATCTTGGTCATATTCATGATACCCTCCACCTCCATCTCAGCCTTTCTTCTGGTTTGGTTATGCATTTCTTCACTGATGGCTCCCTCACTACCATTGGATAAACTATCCTTTATTAACTGTGTCACTGTATAAAATGTATCTGTGTCATTAATAGAAGTTGCATTGATCTCTAGCAAGACTGTAGCATTTATGCTATCCTCCTGTTGGCTGCTTGGCTGTATCTCCGGTTCTCTAGACCCTTGGTGGTCCTCTATATCCAGCAGAACTATTTCATTTGTACTATTTGAAGTTGGACCTTTCGGAGTTGGACCTTTCGGGGTCATATTCATGATACCCTCCACATCCATCTCAGCCTTTCTTCTGGTTTGGTTATGCATTTCTTCACTGATGGCTCCCTCACTACCATTGGATAAACTATCCTTTATTAACTGTGTCACTGTATAAAATGTATCTGTGTCATCAATAGAAGTTGCCTTGATCTCTAGCAAAACTGTAGCATTTATGCTATCCTCCTGTTGGCTGCTTGGCTGTATCTCCGGTTCTCTAGACCCTTGGTGGTCCTCTATATCCAGCAGAACTATTTCATTTGTACTATTTGAAGTTGGACCTTTCGGGGGTACAACATAAGAGAACACTTCATGGATATTCCCTGTCTGAATTACACTTTCAGAGGTCTTGTTTCCAATGGTCTGGTTTGGCTGAATTTCCTCAGCTTTAAAAATGTAACTCACATTTGATTCTAAGGTCATGTTAATATTGTAAGCCCCAGGCATTGAAGGCACAGTGGTGTCATTAAGTGTAAGTACATCTGCTGTCTCAGGAATATCGGTGCTCTTTAAGGGTAGAAGGTTTGTTGGTGTACTGTGGTTCATAGTTATGTTGTCATTCATTTGTGAGACATTAGCGACATAGTCTTCAACACTCAATATTTCGGTGTGAAATCTACTCGACGTAATGTTCTTGTCTTCAGGAGATTTGTAAATCTCTTGCTGAGCTGACGTTGTCTCATTTTGATTCAGTGGAATTGAGTCTGGCTCTTTCCTGGTGTCATTGAACAATTTTGTCTTTGGAGCGTTAGATGTTATATCTTCCACAGAAACATAATCAAAGTCCAAGAAGGAAAAGTCTATCTGCTCCACATCTGAATCTTTGATTTGCTTCTTTTGTGATCGAAGGCCTAGTTCATCTATGTACATTTCCGTGAAAATATCAACCACTGCTTCTTGCTTCTCTTTCTCCGCTTTCAACCTTTTCTCCTCATCCTCATTTTCGATTTCTTCCAAAGTGGGTGGTTCCCACACAGCGAACTCAAATTCGTATTCACGGTAACACTCCACATCTTGGAACTTTAATCGCATGCCCTTGGTTGACCCATGGGAGTTCAGAGACGCGAGCAGCCAGACACCTGAATCATTCAGGAGACAGGTACACGTTATTCAAAATATTGTTCTAATCAAAACATTGATGTGATCTGGGGATTTTCACAAAGTCATAGCGAGCCACAACTTACCCTGGTTGTCCATGTTCATGGAGATTGTCTCTCCTGTCATGGGGTAAAGTGCAAGGATGTCTTCAGTGCGGTCATTCAGCTGAAATGGGTGACCATAGAAGGTAGCGGACTGGATGTAGTCCTGCGCCCCCACACTTGACACATGCCAAGTTGCAATTTCCCCATAACAGAATCCCAAAAGTTGACCACTCTCAAACACATAACCGTTAATTGCTGCAAAGAGAAAAAATGAAAGCTGTATTTGTATTCGCCCACCAAAATAGGGTTGGACACATAGAATGACAGATGGAAAATACAAATGATAGAGAAACTCACTGTGCATTACATTAGACTTATAAAAGTCTGGATTTGCCTTGTTCACATTTTTTTCACCACAAGTGCTGTGTATATTGTCATCCAGGTACCAGCTCTTGTTCTCATCAAACACCGTAAACATGGCATGCTGTTCCTTGTCTGCCTTAAGCTTTGAACAATACAAAATCGTATGAAAAAATCGCATGAATGCATAGCTATAGCTATAGCTTAACCTCTTTGTTAAGTTAACCTACCGTTAAACTAACTATATAAGCGCACAAAGAGCAGTGTGTCAGTGTTATGCTAATCTGGGATACAGCAGTCCTACACGCCAGCGCTATAAGGTGCCATTTGGAAGTCAACTCACCTATCTGAAGAGCCAACACAGGCGTTATATTGTTTTAAAGCCCCTCAGTGGGGCTTTTCACAAAACCCCACTGAGGAAAGGATTTGATAGTTTCTACATTAACAACTGTTATGAGGAATGACATGCCCATTACTGTAGCCTAATGTCCAGCCATGACATGTATAATTCCATCCAACAAAACTAAATACAACCCAGCATATTGTAAAACAAAGACTATTATACAATTCATCATCACATCAATGGAGCACTAAACCGATATCAGTACATTAGATCCATATCAAAACATTAATAAACAAAGAGCGAAAATACCTCTTGTTGGTGAGTTGAGCCAAATGATCCGACTCTCCCTGCCATCACTATTTAACACATGTATTTCTGCAGTGGCCAGTCTACAGGGTACTTTTTTTTTTTTTTTTTTCTTACAGTTTACTTCAGCTGGCCGAGTTTGTGTTTGCCAATTGTGGGCTGAAAGAGCCACGCCTCCAGTAAAACATGTTTGATCGAAGCATTTTCCACCAAACATATCGGTTACAACATCTTTAGATATCAATCGAATGTCTGACTTGTGAGACTGGTGTTGTGTTACCTGCACATTCCTGACATTCAGAGACTGACTCTTGCAGATGAGGAGAGGTCCTATCAGCCCCGAGGCGATGTCCCTTGACGTGTCCACCGCACTGTGGTACACGCGGGTAAGGCACCGTGCGTCTGTATCCAGGGGCTCGTCCTCTTCAACCACTTTCCACTCATAGCTGTGTGTCTCTCCTGGCTGAACAGCATGGGTCTGATTGCCTTGAAATAAACCAGCGAGTTACGATTGTCTAGTTTAGTTTTTTTTCTACTGGGAACAGGCAGTTCCCACGCCATCCAATCAATTGGCTCAGAGGCGTCTAAGCATAACTAACATAAATCCTTTGTTCACTAGGTTTCTACTATTGTCGCATTCTATTCTTCTCTGGTCTTGATATTAATAAGTGAACATGCTCATCTAGCTTGATGTCATATGTCATGATCAACTATGTCATTGTCCCATTGCTGGGTTTGTTGTTGTGCTGTGAATAGTGTTCTGGTCCCAACCTCCTTCGGGATAGGTTGCCCCTTCTTGTGACTTCTCAATCGTCAGCCCATGTGGGTAGATGCTGTAGGGCTTGGATGCCATGTTCTTAAAGACCACCTGTGGAAGATCAAAGATAGCATATTGAAGGAGCACAGTCACTACAATGATCAGGTCAGTCTGGCAGTCTTCGGCAGGTCCGTCCCGTACCTTGATGACATCCCTTATTTGCGCTCTGATCACCGGGCCCAATATGCCGACCTCTGCTTTTCTCTGCTTGTTCTCTGACCTCACGGTGAATGTTTCATCGGTGTACTGTGTGTAGACTGCCTTTTTGTATGTCCTGCCTATTCTCTGGGGACCCTGCTCAAGGTAATCGACCTTGAAGTCCCTAAAATTCAAATAAATACAAATAAAGAATATTGTTTATCAGTAACAATAAACACTGTATGTACATTTTTGCAGGAACACAACTGCATGAAATCGTAAAGGGTATTTACTCGTCAATGTAGTTGGCCATTTTGGGGGCATAGTTCCACAGGATCTCCTCTGCGGCGATGTAGTATGTCCACTCTTTGCTGAGGCGCTGCTGCGCGATGGACAACCTACGTCGCTTGGCTTCGAAGCCCTTGCAAGTCCTCACATGCACAAAACCATACATGCCGGCTGCAATGAAGACATTTAATTTGTTATTCAATATGCCACCGGACAAAAGCATGACAACTCACACGGCGGTGAGATGGATCACAAGGTCTGCATCACCGTCCGGCAAAAACACTCACTTCACAGATGTGTGAATGTCAATCTCCCATGCAACTGAATGGCTGGTGCTTTGGGCGTACCTTCCACGTGCTTGTTGGTTTGTGAGGACAGGAGCCAGCGGCCGGGGTGCACGGCCCTCATGCTGCCAGTGGTGGTCGAGCCGCTGATCAGCCCCACGGTGGACACCTTGTGGCTGCGGTGCTGCAACACTTGGCCGTTCATGTGCACAGAGAACACCTCCTGCTCGGAGCTCATGGCCACCAGATGCAGACTCACGGTGCAGTGGGCACAGATGTTGATGTCTGGAGAGGACTCTTTGTTATACATTTACTTGTGTGTGTGGGTGTGCCCGCGCATGTGTGTGTGTGTATGTAGCGCACAGAAAACATGCAATGTTTTCTCACTGACTCATTGACAAAATGACTCATTTTGTGGGCGACAGAGTGGAAGTAGACTGACCCGGTAGGGCACCGGCTGCGTATCCGTTGATGGTGTGCATCACATGCTTGCTTGAGGAGTAGCCCGCTGGTGGGAACCAGCTCTCCTTCTCGTCGAACACACCGAACAGAAACACAAACTCCTGCGGGAAGCGCACCTGCTCCCCCGACTCGTTCAGGCTGCCTGGGGTTGGAGAGAGAGAGAGACCCAGACTGAGAGAGAGAGCGGAGAGACATCGCTTGACCATGCATGTGGTCGGCGATGTCTCTCACTGAGCTCATCCAGCCAATGCATTCTCATCTCATGACGGAACGCATTGGAATGGGTGCTTCAGACGAGAGAGAGAGGGTAGGACATCTGAGCGTGCTTCGGAGGAGGAGATTTTTAGTTTCCGTAACATGGATTTTGCGGTGAGAGAGTGAGAGAGAGGGACGGATTTCTGATAGAGGGATATCTGTTTCTAATACATGTTTTGGGTATTGCTTTGGCAAATTATGTAACCTAAAAAAAAAACATGTTCATTCTCCTTGTCTTTGTTGTTCTTGTCAGGTTCTTATTGTACTCGCTCCGGGGACTGTGAACGGGAATTGGGTTGCAGTAGCCCCAGGATAACATTACAATTGTTGACCCTCCCCTCTCCTCCTCCCCTCTAGCACAGACCACACACGTGCGTACGTGCTGTTTGGCGCCGCGTGTCTGAGCGCGTCATCGCCCGAGAGGAGGAGGTCCGTACCTGGCTTGCAGAGCAGCAGGGTGCCGATGAGGCCGCTGTTGTAGTCCTGCACCACGTTCAGGTGAGAGACGTAGGTGTAGGTGAGGCAGGCGGGGTCGTCTTTCTGCGGAGCCACGTCCGACGTGACCTCCCAGTAATACGTGTGCTCGCCGCCGGGCCGGACCACGTCGTCCTCCTTCTCCTTCAGGGATGTGTTGTCAAAGTACTGCGCCCCTGCAAGGAACAGGTTCCAGCCGCATGCGCACCACATTTTTAGCTTTTTTATGTGAATTGAATGACAGAAACACAATGCATACACATCATTGACTATATATGTCCACATATATACACTGTATGTATATATATATATATATATATATATATATATATATATATTGCCAATATACTGCCATTGCACCCCCCACCCCCATATCCATACAATCCATATTCATCTGTTGTACCTGTTCTGTTGTATTGCACTAGAGCACTATTGCACCACCCATACACTTTCTTATATTGTATACAATTAATCGCACTACTTGTACATTGTACATTGTTTACACTTTTTTTTTTTTAACATGTTTCTGCTACTGTTAGTAACCGTTTAATACCTCGACAATCGCTACCTCCATCTGCACTGTTTATTGTCACTTTATTAACTACTGCCACTTTTCATGTTTTTCAATTTTGCACCTTATTCTGCATTCCTGCATTTAAACCCACACCTTTATCGCACATTTGCACTTCTGGTTAGAACACCAACTGCATTTTGTTGTCCCTGTACTTTTACTCTGCACAATGACAATAAAGTTGAATCTAATCTAATCTATATATATATATAAACACTGCTTGGCCAAAAAAAAGAAAAGTTGCCACCTGGATTTAACTAAGCAATTAGGTGAGAGCCTCCTATTGGAGAATTACTGCATGGGCGATTATCTTTCAACTGGCAACAAGTTATTTAACCCCAACTGATGCAATAAGTTGCTTCTCATTTCTTAAACAACCATGTCAAAAGACACATCCCGTGGTCGTGGAAAACATGTTAGTCTGTTTGAGAAGGGTCAAATCGTTGGCATGCATCCAGCAGAGAAAACATTTAAGGAGATTGCAGAAACTACTAAAATTGGGTTAAGAACTGTCCAACACATTATTACAAACTGGAAGGTTATCGTCTTTGAGGAAGAAATGTGGTCGGACAACAAATCCTGATTGATAGCTTTGGTTAATAGTGAAAGTAAGAGCATTTCCACACACACAATATGAAGGGAACTCAAGGGATTGGGACTGAACAGCTGTGTAGCCTTAAGAAAACTAATCAGCGAGGCTAATCTGAAGAAAAGGCTTCAATTTACTAAGGAGCATATATTGGTCTCTGGAGCAATGGAAGAAGGTCATGTGGTAAAGGGGCATTTAGCGGACGCTTTTGTCCAAAGTGACTTAAAATCAGTACATTTGTGGGGTTCGACATGTGGTCAGTCGGAGGTGGGGGATCAAACTGCCGACCAGTTAGAAGACGACCTGCTCTGTCCTACTGCTCTAACCACTGAGTTACTGCCGCTCCCGTGGTCTGACAAGTCCAGATTTACCCTGTTCCAGAGTGATGGGCGCATCAGGGTAAGAAGAGAGGCAGATGAAATGATGCACCCATCATGCCTCGTGCCTGCTGTACAAGCCTGTGGGGGGGCAGTGCAATGATCTGGGGTTGCTGCAGTTGGTCAGGTCTAGGTTGTGCCCAATGAATGAGTTCAGCTGACAACCTGAATATACTGAATGACCAGGTTATTTCTACAATGGACTTTTTCTGATATATATGCCCTGATGACACGGGCATATTCCAAGATGACAATGCCAGGATTCTTCAAGCTCAAATTGTGAGTGGTTCAGGGAGCATGACACATCATGTCCACGCATGGATTGACCGCCACAGAGTCCAGACCTTAACCCCACTGAGAATCTTTGGCATGTGCTGGAGAAGGCTTTGCGCAGTTGTCCGACTCTCCCATCATCAATACAAGATCTTGGTGAAAGGTGAATATGCAACACTGGACGGAAATAAATCTTGTGACATTGCAGAAGCTTATCAAAACAATGCCACAGCGAATGGGTGCCGTAATCAAAGCTAAAGGTGGTCCAACAAAATATTAGTGTGACCTTTTTTTTTTTGGTGGCGACTTTTTTTTTGGCCAGGCAGTGTATGTATATGTATACGACTATATACAGTATGTATGTATCCTGTTATGAGATTAGATTACCACTGATAAAAGGTTTCTTTCTTACTGAGAAATGGCTATCGAAAAATGTGTGGGAGACTGTCTACTTTGTTTGTGTTCTTGTGTGCTGTAAACCTGTGATGTTTGGACAACCATTTGTTGGATAATAAGCCTGAGACATTGTGTCCTTTTTCATTTTATCCACCCCCTAGGGTTTGTTGCTTCTTTAAAACCACAAATATTTTTGTTATTGTTTCCTGTGAGGGGGGTCCCAGACTGATTCCATTCACTTGGCGAGACCTCCTGTTGGACTTCAATACTGTCCACCACTTAACCCGCCCACCTGGGTTAATATTTCTGAACAAGCTAAACACAGCTGTTTGTGTATTGCCTCATTTTATTTACTTAACATAATGAGTAACAACCAACCAGAACTCTGGAAATGTTCCCAATTGAGTGTTCATGCATTTGCCGTTCTCGGGCACAGAGTGGTCTTCAGAACTTGGTTAGCTGCCGTGGTTTGGTGGCGGTGCGCGCAAGTAAGGGTCAACAACAAGTACTCACCCTCTGACTGTTTGCCATAAGCGATGCCATGTGGGTGAATGCTGCAGTCTCGGTCTGCCATGTTCCTGAAAGTGACAACAATGGTCTCTCCCTCCTGACCCCTCAGTGTTGGCCCCAGCAGACCTGGGAAAGATACATTGGTTCCATTATCAGTCACGGTTCATGGTATCAGTCATATGCTGGATTCAGTTGAATTCTCCCTCATGTCACATACTGTTTCACAGTATTTAACTAGTAGTAAATCGGTTAGAAGCTGTTTCGGGAAAATGATCTATTTAAAATATTCCAGACTGCAGGAGGTGCACAGGATTTACCTAGCCAGGAGGGATGATTCTTGGGCTGCCTGAAGTCTTTCTCATACTCCCTGAAGACTACTTTCTTATAGGTGGTCTCGGTCCTAGAACCGGGTGGAAAAAAACAAGAATCGAATGAACCCATTACACCCATCGCTAAGTTTCCCCACACCATCACAAAAGAGAAGGAAGATGGGGAAATGTAACTTAAGTCAGTTTGTCAGTTGCTTACGCCCAAAGCAGAACTACAATCTAGCTTTAATAGCATGAGGATATTTTAAATATAATCCTATGATGTATGCAATGTTTTCAACTGATTATAACAGACAGGCAGTGGCAGTCAAAGACAACATCTTCTCTAAACGTCTCTAAAGTGTCTCCAACATGATTCATCCAGAGTGCCACACGCTATGCCGAAGTTGATAATGAATACATCTGCAAATGCCAGCGGTCCCAAGAGCCAACTGAATAATAGACAATACATTTGTCACATGAACCATGGCAATACATTAGCACCATACATCCAACAGGAATCATCAGAGGAAGGAAACAAGTGAATGAGAGGCATACCCGAGGGAACCATTGCCTGAGTAGTTCCAGTTAATCTGAACCGCAGCGACATAGTAGTGTCTCTGCTTGGGGTCTTCCTGGGCTTCGGTGGCATGTGGTACGACAACCAGAAGAACCAGGAGAGGTGCAAAACTTCGGGGTCCAGCCCAGGAGCAAAGCCTCATATCTGAGGGTAGGATTGACAGGTGATAATGCTCCGGTCTGTTCTTCAAGCCAGGAAACTGAAATTCTGACACAGCACTGCACAACCTGCTTTATCTGTTACTGACACGCATACACAGGATCACACACAAACGCATATAGACAAGTTGACTCAGTGCGTCCCAGTGCAATGAACTGTCTCTAGAATTTTTTTTTTCCAACCTGTAATGAAAACCATCTGTGTTTTGACTGGGCGTTCCCTTTCCATCATTCACGTAAAAGGGCAGTAAAGATGACAACTGTTACTGGCAACTATACCAACCTCAAAATTCCTGGGATGTTTTTTTACAGATATACAAATAACCATTAGACCTAAGTTTTATATCTAAAAAAAAAAAATTGATAAAAGAAAGCAAAGTTTGTTGTTGGTATGTCGGCCCCATTAACATAGAAAACGTAGATAAAGATACATTATATTTATAAAGATACATTAGGAAGACACAGAGACATGTCTATGACTGTATTCATAAATGCTTGAAGACAAAAGAATAGGACCACTTGGCCAGCATAAATGTTGTGCTTATATGTATGGAAAAACATGAAATTGTGGCACTCATAACAACATATCTCTGTTTAAATATTGTTATAGCCTATTCGAGATACTTAGATACTTTTTAGATATGGTCTTGAATTTTATCCATGCTCTTTAATGCAGCTTGTTTTGTCAGATTCTTCATATAAAGTGCAGTGGTTGTGTTATGTGGTTGTTTTTGTTGTTTTTTATGGACTATGCAGTAAAATGGCATTATTTACTCCATACACGCAGCTCTGTAATTTATGGTGACGTCATTGTTTTACCCTCTGCGGGGCGCGTGCGTATTCAAATGAACCAGGAAACGTGTCCGGGTTTCAAAGACAATCGTGTAAGGGAATACAGAACAATACGTAAGAAACACTTTTATACTCGTTATTTTATGATTTGTGGATGACAACGCACAGCACTCATGTAGCTTAGTGGTCAAAAGGTGACGCAGAGTTTAGAGCGCACGAACAATTCAATGTTGATCATGGCTGCAATGTTTGCACTGGAAAATACCCGGTATCTAGATGTGTTGTTCGGACGCAGGTGTAAACCTCTACAGTACAGTAGGTTTTATTACTTAATGAACTCAGTTACGTTTGCTCAAGTTAACTTAATAGGAGATAACTCGCATCAGTTATCGCATTAGTTGTCATGTAAATAATGGGGGTAACTGTCTATTTTCTAATGTATTGTAGCCTACTTTTCCTTCCTGATAAATCATCAATTCCACTAAAGGACAGGAATATCGAGTCCAGAGAAAAGCCTCAATCAATGGTCTTATCAGTTTCCTGGACGGAACGACGGAAGGGACAGGACAATAGAGACTCCTTGGCGTCGTAGTTCACTTTGATATCACAGATACGACACCATATGATTAAATTAAATTAAATCTTAAGTTAAGGCTCAGTTTTTCTCTCTCTTCCTATTATACCTATTTCTATTGTTTCACAACTTCACTGTAATACTTGATCAAAAAAAAAAACTGTCTGTCTCTCTCTCTCTCTCTCTCTCTCTCTCTCTCTCTCTCTCTCTCTCTCTCTCTCTGTATATCTCCATATCTCCATCACCTAATGTTTCTGGTGACGCAGGAGCTTTTGATGTGAGACTTCAAGCAGAGCGCCTCGCCGCCGGCCCCAGCCATGGCGTGTTGCCGCCGCTGGCCCAGGCTGTGCACCCGCTCGCTGGCCTACACCCTGGGTCTGGGCCTGGGCTTTGTCACCCTCGGGACCAGTCGCATTCTGCTGCTCAAATACTCAGCCAACGCAGGTGCAGTGTGTGATAGGATGTGATTGTTTGTGAGCGCGGAGCTAAATGTGTTCCGAGTTTGTGCCTAAAGTGTGTAAAATGTCATAAACACATAACGTCTAAACCCCATTAACCCATTATATTGTAATTGAGTTTATTTCACGGTAGCACACAGTAGCACACTGTCTCTCTTAACTGAGCGCGTGTCGGATGCTTCCCCCCCCCTCACAGCAAACCGGTATGACTTCCTCCCTGCGTCGGTCAACTTCCTGGCAGAGGCCATCAAGCTGCTCTTCTGTCTGGTCATGTCACTGAGGGTCATCGTCCGAGGTGAGCAGCGCCGAGCAAAGCACTGCCGGCCAGGGCCAGCTCAGCCCTGCCCTGCCCTGCCCTACCCTGCCCTGCCCTGCCCTGCTCTGGCGCGTGCTCATTCATTGTGTGTGCGTTGTTGTTTCTTCCGTCAGAGGGACGCTCGTGCAAAGAGCTGGGCTGCTCCCGCGATCGCCACTTTCTCGGTTTCCTCAAGTGGTCCGTGCCAGCGTTCCTCTACTTCCTGGACAACCTCATCATCTTCTACGTCATGACCTACCTGCAGCCGGTGAGCGTCCCGTCACCACGCGACAATAGAGTTGATACCTGGCCATAGTTGGCCTCATTCATTTTGTTTAATGATTGTTTACTGTCTAATATAGGCAGTCAGAGAGAGGAGTCAGGTCTATTTTCAGTGATTTGACAGGTCTCAGACCCTGCCAATGATCATACAAAGGGTTTATTCATCAATCTCACTTGTTTTTTTTAAACCTCTTGGATCATTGGTAGCCCCATAAGTTGTTCCTGTAATCTACTGTACTACACAAAGTTTATCACTCACAGACACCCTGTTGATGTGTGTGTCTGTTACAGTTTACACATTTGTTATGTAATGTTGCTGAATCGTGTAATCTTCAGTACTTTTCGTCCGCTACTGTTTTGGGTGTTTGAAGCACTGCCTTGTTCTTGCGTAAGGATCTTTTTTGACTGGACTGTCCTCTCTTCCTCAGGCCATGGCCGTGATATTCTCCAACTTCGTCATCCTGACGACAGCCGTGCTCTTCAGACTAGTGCTGAAGTAAGGGACGCCCTGTCATGTTCTGTGCGAGCCTTAGAATCTGGATGTTTTGCTGTCGTTCCAAATGTGTTTCCCACTCCATTGGAAAGTAGCACAGCCGATAAGGAAGACTGCCATCTAGAAAAGGCTTCTTATCTAATCCCGTCGTGTGGTTGTGACGTGCTCTCCGTCTCCTGCTTCTGCTCCGTTGGAGATTGCCTTCATATCCAGCATAATAATGAATGATGTCACAGCGTTGTTGAATGCTTTGTTTTACAAGGGTGTGTATTCTTTTTCACACACCTCTACATTTGAACAGTTTTGAATCAACGCCCTTTTTCACCGACATCAACAACTGGTTAATGTCGGTGAAATTATTGCGTTAACAGAACGTCAACAAGATGTTTTCGTGACAATGTAAAATTTGTATGATCAAAGCGCAGCAGAAGATTTTATGTAAACAGATTTTAGTCTTATAAAAAAAAACAAAAAAACAATACAATTAGTAAAAAAAAAAAAATCCTAATAGTAACGTTATAAATGACAAATTTCATCTAATTGTTGGTAACTGTGGTAAAAGCTGAACTCCAGGCTGCCCCCCCCCCCCCCCCCCTCTGTTAGGGTTTATTCCTTACATCATTGCCTCACTTGCAACTCACCCATCATCGCCCGTCGCTCCCCCCCCTCCAGGAGGCGCCTGTCCTGGGTCCAGTGGGCGGCGCTGCTCATCCTGGTCCTCGCCATCGTGTCGCTGACCACCGGCTCGGCGGAGAGCCAGCGCTCACTCCCTGTGGCGGGGCTGCACGCCAGCCCCCTGGCCACCCCCTCCAACGCCTGCGTGCTCTACACCCAGCTCCTGGAGCAGATGAGGAACAGCAGGTGGGCCGGTGGGCCGACGCCGTACGATACGGCGCGTCGTTAAATAGATGGGGATGTTGTTGTTGTTGTACGTGGATGTGAGCAGCCTCTGCATACCTTGGGCTCACTCTCCTCTGGCGCGCCATGCCCCCATGTAGCAATGGGACCAGCGTGCCAAGCAGCCGATTTCATGTTTCATAGGATGGAGTAGAGGAGTAGAGTTGCTTGGAAGCGTTTATCTCACCGCTTATCAAGTTAAACCCCTCTCCTACAGTATGAACCTCTCCTACAGTATGAGCTTCGGTTCCAGCCAAGTCCGCGCCGAGTATGAGTTATCGCTTCATGTTTTGACGAATGCAATCCCACAAACATATTTGTGTCCGTTTCGCAACCGGTGGTGAAATTAGCTTTCCCAACCACCAGGATTTTTCATTTATTTTATTTTTTTCCGACGGTCTGTCTGAACTCCCCATGGAAAACCTGAACCGTTGTGTGCTGCTGCTGCTGCTGCTGCTGCTGCTGCTGTGTTCCAGTGACAGCGAGTGGTGGCCGCTGTCCCCGGCAGTGCAGGCCTGGAGGGACAACCTGGTGGGCCGGCTGCAGTCGCTGGGCGCCGGCCACGTCCTCCTCCTGCTCCAGTGCTTCATCTCCTCCATGGCCAACATCTACAACGAGAAGATCTTCAAGGACGGCGAGCAGCTCACCGAGAGCATCTTCATCCAGAACAGCAAGCTGTAGGAGACACGCACGCACGCACGCACAGAAACACACACTCGTACACACATCCAGGAAGCTTTCGCAAGAGCACTAGTGAATTTGGATTAGGGAACCATAAATAAGTAATAATGGACTTATTAACCTTAAGGGGAACCATTAAATGTGTAGTCTCATTCTGACAACATCCGTCACTGTGTAGGTATGCGTTTGGCCTGGTCTTCAACGGCCTGACCCTTGTGCTGGGCAGGGAGGCGCGAGGCCTCAGTCTACACTGTGGCCTCCTCCACGGCCATAGCATCTACTCTCTGGCCCTGGTGCTGGTCACCGGTGAGTAGCACAGCTTCAGATTTTGATGCCATTCGTGCAGCACTATTGGGAAGTTACCATTGACCGTTTCCTAAAGGATTCTGGTCAGGGACATGAGTAGTGTAATCACCAGGACCATGCATTCATTGGTGATGGGTGACACTCTTTCTCATCTGGTGGATTGTTCACAACTCTTCTGTAATGCAAATTAGAATACCAAGTAAATAATCATTTTAGCTATAAGGCTTTTTCTAAAGCTATGTTATTTAAAAGACAAAAAAAGAGATTAAGTCTGTCCTATTGGATCCATCCCAGTAAGAACTCTCTTTGTGTTGCTGTGGTTGTTCTGCCCCTGCACCAGCTGCCCTGGGTCTGTCGGTGGCCTTCATCCTGAAGTTCAGAGACAACATGTTCCACGTGCTGACCGGCCAGATCACCACTGTGCTGGTCACGGGCCTCTCCATCTTCCTGTTTGAGTTCCGGCCCTCGCTCGACTTCTTCCTGCAGGCCCCCGTGGTGCTTCTGGCCATCTTCGTGTACAACGCCAGCCGGCCCAAGGACCCGGCGTACAGCCTGCAGCAGGAGAACCTACGGGTCATCAACGGAGAGATCTTTGAGCGGTCCAGAGGGGTACGGCACACTCACTCACTCAGTCACTCGCTCAGTCACTCACTCACTCACTCGCTCACTCGCTCACTCGCTCACTCGCTCACTCACTCGCTCGCTCACTCGCTCACTCGCTCACTCGCTCACTCGCTCAGTCACTCACTCAGTCACTCGCTCAGTCACTCATCGACACGCACAAAACTGCCTTTTTAATGTGCCGGTAGCAACTTGTTAATTTGTCAGTAGCAGTGGTGGTATTTTTAATAATACCACTGCTACTGACACACAACGCGGTGCTGCTTTGGGACGGGGTCACCTGGGGGGTGTACTACGAAGCTCGATTAGTGGGTTAGCGAGGTATGTTGAGCTCAAAGCCTGGGTTAGCTGTCATACGAAAGTCGCTCTCTTTTAGCGGCGCTATATCACCATGGTAACTTATGCTCGCAACCAAACCTGGTCGGGAGGAGGTTTTCAGCTAACTTTCCGATTAGATCGGCTACTTAAAGCTCAGCGCCGCCTCCTATTCAGGGTGTTTCGCTTTTTTTTTGTTTTTTTTGTTTGTTTTTTGTTTTGTTCTTATTTGCTACTGGTAATCAACATCAGATGAAAGGTTAGAGCCTATCCTATTGCAAATCATAGGCTACATTCACCTGACATTATTGCAACTTACCACATTGAATATATTTTTTTTTACAATAGAATAGAATAAAAATAAAATACTCTTTTTTTTGTGCTTATTTCTTACTTGTACCCATGTTCGGACGGTCGTGCTAACACCCAATCTAGATGGGGTAAAAGGCATGATGATGGACAGGCAAGATATGAGCACCGATCGCTGGCGTGCAGTTCACATACTGATCCACCACACCGTCACTACCTTCCGGCACATGCAATACTTTTTTTTACATATAGGATGTATTTTAAATGAATTCCCTAAATTACACAATAAAGCAGGTTGGAGGTTGCTTTTGAATTTTTCAATCATATGCACACTTTTCTCAATATGTAAGGATGGAACAGCGGTGTAAGGCGCTGCGTTCAGGTCGCAGTCTCCCCTGGAGGCGTGTGGGTTCGAATCCCACATCTGACAAGTAATTTGCACGCATTACTGCTCCGTATATTGTACATCGTATATATTTATAGTTATTTTATTTATATTATTAATAGGCTACTGTTTTTCTCTTGCACCAATTGCACCAAGTCAAATTCCTTGTAGGTGAAAACCTACTTGGCAATAAACTTGTTTCTGATTCTGATTCTGATTAATGGCGAACAATTCTGCATTTGGCATAGTTATTTTTAGACAATTAGGCTATGCAGAATCTTTTCACTTACGCACAGAATCTGCTATTTTTTGCCAGCACGCCTCCGTAGCCTTATTATGGGCAACAGTATTGCCCCTTGCCGTTATTTTCTTTTAAACTCCTCGTATGAGTTCATAACGACTACTTGCTCCTACCTAGGTGAAGTACATAGCCCCTTTTCGCTCCGTCGGATCCATTGGGTCATGGTGAATAATGTTGGGTTACGCCCCTTTTACAGGAACGCGCATTGAAACTAAAGCGGAAAACCTGGCTTGACAAATCAAATCGTAAGTGAGCTTCGTGGTACCGTTTAACTCTGATTGCGACTTTCGTATTTGTCGATCCAAAGAAAGCCTGGGTATGTTAATCGAGGTTCGTAGCACACCCCCCTGGTTCCCATGACTGTGCTCATGTCATTGTTGTTGTTGCCCCTGCATGTCATTTCCCTGCCATCAGGGGTGTTCACTTACTCACTCACCTCACATGGCCTGTTCAGATCACCAGGGCCTTCATTTTGAGGGTGTTTCAGGAAGAGGAAGTAATTAGGGGAAGCTGTTCACTATTGTGTTTTTTTGTGAGGCTGCTGAAGCCGAGTTGTGTTTCCCTCTGGGCGGGTTGCCTCACGCTGCTGGTTCTCCTGAACATTGGGGAATGGATCAGTGTTCATCCTCAATGGCTTTGTGGCGTCTTCAGTTCATTCAACAGATCAAGCAGTTGATTCCGTCCGGTAGTGTTGGGAGTTATCTGTGATCTTGGATCCAGCGGTCCTACTACGTTACAGCAGAACCAGGCCGGAATCCAGAAACTGCAATGTTGTTCTGGAGTGGCCGGTCTTACACGGTTGTCGATTTGAAACCCTTCCCCTGAACGTTGGCGGTCCGGACCGGATGTTTCCGCTTGTCTTCCCACAGTTAAAGGTTTACCAGTGCTAGCCGGGTTCTCCTTCACTGTAGTCATGTGAGGTCGCTTACTGCACCCCGCCTCCTGCGACACGGTGGGTCAAACGTAAAGCAGAATAAAGTCAAACGGAGATTGGAGCTCGCCTCCAGTCCAAGTTTAAACGATGACTCTAAAGACTCACTGGGGAGCGCCACCGTGTGACTGACCTCCGCCCTGTGTCTCGTAGGATGGCGAGGAGCTGGAGAGGCTGACGAAGCCCAACACGGACAGCGAATCAGAGGAGGAATCCCTCTAGCTCCGCCCCCCCCCCCCGGCTGGCCGCGGCCGGCCCGACACGTTGGCCTCGGTCCGACAGCCCAGAAGTACTTTTCCGCTCCATTCCGTGTCAGTGTTGCTGCTTCCGTGATGAGATGCACAACGGCTCACGTGACATCACATCTCAATGTAAATTGTGACTGCAATAGTGCTGTACAAAACTGTTCAAATGTGCCTGTTTTATATAAGCGGTGGCTTGCCGATACCTTATGCTGTCAATGGTAAAAGCAGAGGAAGAATCGTGCACTCAGATACAATTGACCCTGATCACCGGAGGCGTCATTGTAGGAAAGCGCAGGTCAATCTGCTACCCATGCACTAGTACATAAAGGAGCTGACCCATACAGTGTTTGTCCTACAATGAGGCCTCTGTGAAAAATGTCTATTGTGCACTAAGGTGATTGTGAGTATTGTTGTCGGGGGGGGATGAGGGCAGAACATGATGTGATGCTTCTGTTGTGAAATCTTTGTATAATAGCCATTTGGTGGGGACTTCTGTATTTCTTGTTTTTTTGTGTGCCTGTGTGCCTGTGTGCATGTGTGTATGTGTGTGCATGTGCATGTGAGAGAGATAATTAAAGACAGGATGATTGTAGTAGGGGATGTATTTGGCAATGGCTTTAAGGTCAAACTCCCATAACCAGTGAGTAATTCAGATTTGTTTGAGAGGTATGTGACCTTCTCTTCTATCTATTTTTTCACTTTTTTGTAAACTGCAAAATCCAAAACTTTTGACACTTTCACACAATACAAACTTAATGAAAAAGCCAAACCAAACAATAAATGGGCTTACCCTAGCTCTTAACCCCACTAAAATACAAAGTCCATTATTATTACTTATTAGTTTTTCTCAGTGGCTTGCGCAATCCCTATTCACAGAGACGTCAGAGTCTTTTAAATTATGTGCATTGTTGGAACTTCACAATGGCGCTGAAGTTCCAACAATGCACACGCTGGGTGTTGACAATATTGACCGTTCGTCTGGTGAGTTCAGTGCAGAGTTTACCGCGTGTGCTTTTATGTTGGCCTGCCGTCGAAACGTGAAGTAACTTTGTTCAGTTTTAGTTTAGTCACAGTGACGAATGTAAAACGTCAAGGAACGATGTGAAGGAGTTGTGCGGACGCGGGGTTGGTGAGGGCGACAAATCTTCAACTCAAAGCGACACAACCAGAGACCGTCTGAGCACCAAAGGACACGTCTGTGCAGAGGGAAGGTCTTCCAAAGTCTCCTCGGAAGATGGGCGAGCGTGTGGGGTTTTTGACGTCTCTTGGAGGTCGGACAGCCGTTGCCGGGCTAATGATGCACTTGCGACATAAAGGGAAATCTGCCCCACGATGCACCAGTAATGATGTCCTGCCATGAAGGGACACCCGCCCCGCGATGCACCAGTATTGATGTCCTGCCATGAAGGGACACCCGCCCCGCGATGCACCAGTATTGATGTCCTGCCATGAAGGGACACCCGCCCCGCGATGCACCAGTAATGATGTCCTGCCATGAAGGGACACCCGCCCCGCGATGCACCAGTATTGATGTCCTGCCATGAAGGGACACCCGCCCCGCGATGCACCAGTATTGATGTCCTGCCATGTAGGGACACCCGCCCCGCGATGCACCAGTATTGATGTCCTGCCATGTAGGGACACCCGCCCCGCGATGCACCAGTATTGATGTCCTGCCATGAAGGGAAACCCGCCCCGCGATGCACCAGTATTGATGTCCTGCCATGAAGGGAAACCCGCCCCGCGATGCACCAGTATTGATGTCCTGCCATGTAGGGACATCCACCCAGTGATGCACCAGTAATGATGTCCTGTCATGTAGGGACATCCACCCAGTGATGCACCAGTAATGATGTCCTGTCATGTAGGGACATCCACCCAGTGATGCACCAGTAATGATATCCTGCCATGTAGGGACATCCACCCAGTGATGCACCAGTAATGATGTCCTGTCATGTAGGGACATCCACCCAGTGATGGACCAGTAATGATGTCCTGCCATGTAGGGACATCCCCCCAGTGATGCACCAGTAATGATGTCCTGTCATGTAGGGACATCCACCCAGTGATGCACCAGTAATGATGTCCTGTCATACAGGGTCGTCCGCCCAGCGATGCACCAGCAACCAGCAATGATGGGTCTGTCATAAAGGGACATTAACCCAGTGATGCACCAGCGATGATGGTCTGTCATATATATAGGACATTGCCCAGTGACGCACAAGTTACCACTGAAGAAAGGAGGCTTTACTATATATATAGCGCCTATTCATACAGTATATGTGAATCAATAAATATTAAATACTGGACATACTAAGCTTTGGAATGTTTATTTTGCACAATTTGGACAATTGCATGTGACAATATTTTAAAGACTCTTTCAGAGACCCCCCCCCCCCCCAACCCACCCATCATTTTTGCGGTTGAGGTTTTCAGGAGGTCTCAAGTGTCAATCAAGGTACCCTCTGTCTGTGATGAACACTGGACAAGCAGTAAACCTACATAGGCCTACCTGCTTTGCACATTATCCCCTTTAATCAGAACAATCATACCTGCACTTTTGTTTGTATGTCCACCCATATTGATAGATTGTATTTTGTTCTTACTTTTTTTTTTACACTTGTTTTCTTCATGCAGCCTCAATATATTTCTCTCTGTCTCTCACATGCATACAATACCGCCTTTTCAACATACCTTAACAGTAGTAGCTCTGATACACAACATAGAGCTGGTTGTGACTAACCTGGTTTCCATTTATGTGATTTATTGCATTTTTGTGCAGAGGGAAACCCAATTCCCTACTATTAGGGGTGTTTGCTTTAGGTCTCACCTCACATAGCCTGTTCAGATCGGGGGCCTTGTTTTGATGACGTTTGAGGAAGCGGAAGTAGTTAGAGGAAACGTTTCACTATTGCTTGTTTGCGAGGCTGCTGAAGCAAAGTTAGTGTTTTCCTTCTGGGCGGTTCCCTGAGAAGGCTTGTCCTCCTGAACTTAAGGGAGATTGATCACTTTGGTGTCTCGTGTACTGAATGCCTTGTTTCACAGTGTTAAAGGGAAGATGCAATAGAAACAATGACTTTGATACTTAATTTTCTTATCTATAACCCGGTATGCCTAAACATTATGCATCTCTCAATTTTTTCATTTATAGACGTTTATATGGTTCCAAACTAAACGTAGAGGAAAGCTGAGTTAACTTAAAATTGTCATGCTGTTTCTGTGGCATAATTTCTGATGTATTTTCTGTTAGAATCCCTCCCTAAGTCTAATTTAATTTAAATCTAAGTCCACTTGTACATACTGTACAATACTATGGTATTGTGCGGGCTATAATGTAAAAATAATGTCTGTATTGTTATGTGTATAGTTATTGGAGGGATGGAACTGAGCCATTTATTTGTGGGGATAGGGCTGAATGCAACCTTATTCTTCAGTTTGAAGGGCTTCAGTATTAAGGAACTTCCTCTCATAACTTCTGCTCGTAAAATAACTCCTTGCCACCCATTGAAGAGTGTTTATGTGTTTTAACAGTTTAATTTGATGAAGTCATTATTATGACTCGACTACTACAGATGTGTTTTAGTAGTTGGTAGAGAATTAGGGATAGAGGAGACAATACAATACTATCAAAACAACGTTTTTATAGGTTTCATTCAAATTATATGTCCTGTTACTATGTTCAGATCCATATGGAGGAAGACAATCTGAAAAGATGGTTAACATGTATTTCCTTTTACCACTAGGTGGCATAATAAACCAACAAATGTTGACAGCTTACTTTTACCAATGTTCATTAGAAGTGATGAAAAGTGTATTTACCGTAAAAGCAATATCTTATAAATAATACTTTGTAGCAGTTGGAACAGTATAATTGTATAATCATGTGCTTAAAAAAATCTCCTGTACCTCAATAGCAACACATGTCCAATAAATAGGCCTACATATATATTATCTAGAAGATAACAGTTCTGTATAGTGATATAACGACCATGTCAATTCTGCCCTGAAGAAGGAAAGTTATGGAGACAGAAAATAAAACGTGCAAAACCTCATGACGACAATAAACACAAATAAAATCAAAAGCTACATATCCGGAAATGCCAGTCCTATCAATACACCTGTTTCCAACGTGTCAAATGAAAGTTCATCCCGATCCCTACATTTCTGTCCTTGCGTAAGAGGATGAAATAACCGAGGGGTATGTGAAAGTGGCAGAAAGCTTCCACTAAGTGCTAAGAAAAAAAAAAACAAAGTACATACAAGGCCTTCACTCCCTTCCTGACCCAGGGGAAGTGTTAAGGGTCAAAAGGAAAGTGGAATGAAGACATCCAACATTATGGATAGAGCGGGGGAAACTCACATTACAGCACACGCACGCACATACACACACACACCCAACACCCGACACACACGCACACCTAAGCCTCCCGGTAACCCATTCTCCTTAGTAACCGTAACCCTGGTGATAGCCTTCCTGGTAGCCGTGGTCGTAGCCGTGCTGGTGGTAGCCGTAGCCGCCGTACTCGTCCTCCGGGCAACGCATGCCCAGCGACTGCTGGATGGCCATCTCCTGCCGCCGCAGCTGCATAGAGTCCACCAGGTCGTAGATGATGGCCATGGACCACATGGGCGACGGGTACCAGGACTTGACGTTGCCGTCCTTGCCCACCAGCAGCATGGAGAAGTACTCGGGGCTGACCTGGAAGTAGTTCCTGATGTCCTTCACCAGGGAGGCCGACACACCCTCCCGCACCACCGTGGCGCTCCCTGTGGGGAGGAAGGGGGGGTGATGATGGTGGTGGGGGAGAGATGGAGCAGGAGAGGGTGTGTGTGTGTGTGTGTGGGTGGGGGGGGACGTTAATGAAATCTCAATTAGGAAACAGCGGACAGCATAGAAACCGTGTCCCCATGGGGAGACAGCTGCACCGCGAGGCGCTGAACGGTGGCAGGAAGGTGCAAAATGAAGTCGAAACCAGCGTGTTTCCATCTCGCCACCTTTCGCCTCTACGGCACCGGCGCGCATGCTTACACAGCTGTGGCGCGCCATGAAAAGATCCTATCTGCGTCAGATGAAGGATTTTGGGATTTTTTTTTACGCGGCCGACCGATGAAATGATCAAAGGCGAAGCAACCTCAGGCCACATGAAGTTATGAAATTTTGATGGGTGGGGGCCCGTTTTAAATAGACTCCCCCCGTGGTGGAGGAGATGGAGGAGGTGGAAGGGTGGCGCTGGTGCACTGGGTTTGCTTGAATGCGGAAAGTAAATAATGGTGGCGAGCAAAGAGAGGGGGGTTAACGGGAGGTAACACTCTCAGCAGAATCTCTGTAGCGCTGAGCAAAGTTTGGCCAAGGACGGCCAATGAATACACGGCGGTGTGTGTGTGTGTGTGTGCGTGCGTCAGTGCGTTTGTATGCAGTACATTTATATTTGTGTTTCGACCTGCTGAGATCACACCCTTTCCCAGGTGAGATGAACGTCGGGAGCCACTCGGGGAACGGGGGGTTCTTACCGTTAATCGGGTAGAGCTCCAGGACTCCGCCCATGTCTTGTTGTTCAGTGCCAACCAGCTTCAAAATGGAAATGTGCCGCAGACCTGCGTTGCCATGGCGACGCGATGAACACAAAGAGCAAACAGTTTCAGTGCGGCGCCGAAGCCTCAAAGCTTTGACAATCACAGATATGTTCTCCAACCACACTCTGGCCACCTGCTTCCTACTGAATGTGTGTCTGTGTGTGTTTTTATTTTATTTTATGTGAATCTATACGATGATGTTCGCAGGTCTGAACATTATTGAAGCCATCCAGTGAGAGACAGAACACAGGGCAGGGGCCAGCCCAGCCAGCTGCATCCTCCTTTAACAGCTTCCCCAGGACTGAGAACCTCATGGGCTTTTATTATGAGGTGAGAGTCTGAAAACTGTGATCAGACCCTCCTGGCCCACAGTGCAGTCAGCCAGGCAGGCCTTTGTCTGGGTACAGAGACGGAGGGAGGGGGGGGGAGAGGAAGGGAGAGAGGGAGGGGGGGGAGGCAGCCCAGGGTGGATGCCCAGCCAAGAGCAACATGGCTGGGGGAAACACACACACCGTCTCTGGTCTGGAACTGCTGATAAGCAGGGCTAGCTAGTTTCTTTCCCTCACATGATTAATATGCCTGCACGGGGAAAATCTGTACTTACGGAGCCGATGTTTCAAAATGCTGTATATACAATCGATGACATACATCAGTAACACACAGCAGGCTTTGGTAAGATGTGATTGTCTATGGTTTATCCTAGGATGCTCACAGGTCACGTTTGGTTACCAAATGTTTTGTACAGGTTGGCCTGCTTTGGCTTTGTAGAAAAGGAAATTTTTGGGCAGGGTGCAAAAAAACAAACAATTTTCCACCAAGGTTATGGGCTATCCTGATACAGTGCAGCCTTGCACAAACATCGTTTGTGAGGGGAATACCCACGCATTCATGCTCGCACGCAAGTGTGCATGCCCACACACACAGACACAGGCAGTTTGATTGCAAGAACATCTGTAGTGCTACAGTAAACAAAAACATTCCCTCATTATCAAGCATTCCCAGGTTCACAATCTGTCCCGCCCCGAGAACTAAAACTCAGGCCCTTCCTTTGAACCCAATCAAAAGTCCATATAAAATAAATGAACAATAACTAAATGCACGAAAATCCTCCCAGCGTTTCCGCACGCCATCGTGGTACATCGATGGGTTGTGATTGGTTGGCGGGGGGATCAGCCTGGTGTTTGGCGAGTGACTGGCTGCTGATGTGAACTGTGACCGGCCGGTGTCCGACAACTCACCCAGGTTACAGGCCTGGCTGGACAGGGCGTAGAGCTGCTGCTGATAAGCCCACTCCTCATCGTTCGGGGCGGAGATCACAAACAGACGCCGTCTCCAGCGGAACCTGCGGCCAATCCAGGAAGTGATTCAAGCATTGTTTTTGACACAGCGACCAAAGGGACCATAGCCCCCCCCCCCCCCCCCCCCCCCCCCACACACACACACACACCCAAATGGGTTCAAAATGAGTGCTCAAGTGCGCCACCAGTATAATCTCATCCCGTACGCGGCAGCGAATGACAACCCATAATTTGGGTGGAGAAATCTGTCGGGGGCTCTCTCTCTCCGCTCCGCTGTCATCAAAATGGAATTTGGGTTTCCATGGAAACAAACAACAGCCTGCCTGTTTTAGACAGCTCCGGGAAGAATGTGTCGCCACAGTGAATCGATCGGAGGGGGGAGGGGGGGGGGGGGGGAGATACCATGCTCTATATTTTGTTTAACATGCATGCAACACAAACAAATTAGAGACACACACACACACAGAGACACACACACACACACACACACAACAGGTTTAGAGGGAGACACCAACAGTCCAACATTATAAATGGAGTGGATTGTAGACCTCAGCTGGGTGGTGTGTGGTGGTGGTGGTGGTGGTGGTGGCGGGGGGCGTAGCAGCAGATGTACAGTATAAGGGGAAATAAGACATGCTATGATGAGACGACGACCACCCACGCCACGATGGCCACAGAGTGGACTTTGTAGTCCCGTCTGGCTCAACTGGCAGAGCGTGGCATTGAGACTGTCAGGGACAGGGATTCAGGTCCCAGCGAGGCTGTCCGCGCCAGGAAATGGTTGTGCTCTCAGTATTGTGACACGCTTTGAATGAAAAGGGCCACCGAATGGCATGGCATGTTTTTGAAGATGAAGAGCCAATGAGCAGCCACACATTTCACCACATTGTGGACAGCGATACAAATTATATATATATATATATATTTTTTTTTTTTTGGGGGGGGGGGGTTAACACGCGTTTAAATGGTGCTTTAGGTAAGATTGAAGCGCGCTATTATTTTTGTTTAATTCTCTGGAAATGGCACCGCCAATCCGTCAGCTATTAGTGGGTGAAATGCGCTGTGAGAATATCTGTTTCGAGCTGAGTGCACCTGCCTCTGCGTGAGCCCGTTTACAGTTTAGACCACTTCTGGCTCATTTCAGACCAATCAAAGCACCTCCTCTTTGATTAGTTCGGGGGAACATTCATCTTGCCTGTCAACTACAGGTGCATGAAATGCAACACTTTTCGATGGGGGGGGGGGGGGGGGGGAAATGTAGGAAGGTTTTTTTTGTGTTTGGTGAGGGGGGTTGTTCAGTTTCAAAATCGCGTTTCTCTCTTCACGACTGTCGAATCGCAACCAGGTTCAACACACAAGTCGATTTTGTTAGAACAATTTGTCACAATTTGTCACCGTTGTTGACAATGAGTCAGCAATGGTTAGCGCTGCGGCGCTGGGGGGGCGGGGCCCACCCGGGGCCCACCCGAGGCCCACCCACCTGGACAGGAAGTTCTCCAGGGAGCGCGGCTTGTCGTCCTTCTTGCACTCGGTGCCGTCCCTCTTCTGCTGCTCCATCTCCCGGATGCGGGAGGAGAAGGTGTCCACGTAGTTGAACACGGCCTTCATGGTGATGGGAACCTCGTAGGATTGCTGCCGGGGGGGACGGAGAGCAAGAGCGCGGTTCACCGTATATCGCGGGGTGTATTTGACGGATGGGAAGAAGAAGGGAAAATGGCTCACGATTTATGCCGGGGTGTTTGTTTGGTATGGAGGGGGCGAGAGGAGGAGGAGGAGGAGGAGGAGGAGGGGGGGGGGAGTGTCAATGGGAAAAACAGAGGCTCAAACATGGTGAAATGGTTCGAATAAACTGATAAAAGGCTCGACAGTAACTTGACAGTAACTTCAAAGTGCGCTGGCCCCAGCATAAGCCAGTGTCGCGTTTAATTTGACCAAAAGCCAACACGGCATGAAAAGCCTCTTTGAGATGCCCATACGGCACATATAAACACACAGACAGACGCACGTCTAAACATAGACCCGCGCGCGTAGACGACTACTCACGCACAGACACACACACACACGCAGACACGCACGCCGACTGAATGGCATTGAATCACGCTTTGCTATACTCAAGCAACCATATGTACACACAGCCCACCATCTCGTGGATATGCTGACTATGCTGTTGGGGTCATTGAACTCTTCCAAGCCCTGTCTTTCCCCCCTCTCACTCTCTCTCTCCCTCTCTCCCAGTGTCTCTCTGCCTCTCTTTCTCTCTCTCAATCCACCCACTGCCCTGTACTTTGACAGACTCCCCTGTCTTTGCCTCTGTCAGCAGGCTGACCAAACACCGGGGTCTTTGTTGAATATGTCTTAAAAACAGCCTAGCAGACGCACACATACTCACATTCACACACACAGATGTTGGGCAAATGTGGTGTGTGAATAAAAACAGCATTGCATGTCATAAAACCGCTGAGGCAGGATGTTGACAGAGCAAGGATGGGTCTGACAAGGAAGCCAGAGACAGAGAGAGAGAGAGAGAGAGAGAGAGAGAGAGAGAGAGAGAGAGAGAGAGAGAGAGAGAGAGAGAGAGAGAGAGAGAGAGAGAGAGAGAAATAAAGAGAAGGGGGAATACAAAAAGAGGAGAAAAAGTAGCGGAGCAAACAGGTTCAGCAATTGTGAAAGTCTGGAGAATGCTAAGCATCGTATCACAAACAACCAAATGACTATAAGCAAAGGCGATGACAGGGCAAAGAGTTAACACACTCAAACACACCAGAGGGTCTCTTCTGGAGGGAGGTGGGAGTCAAACTAATTCAATGACCTCTTCATCGTTTATAAAGGCATCCAAACATATGTTATCCACTGATGGATTGATGAACAAGCTTCTGCTATGACGAAGACATAGCTAGCGCCAAGATGAAGGTCAAGGGTGATGGGCTGATTGATACCTTGGCCAAGTGTGCTACGTGTCTGTGTTTGTGTGTGTATGTGTGCGTGTTTGTAAAGTGAAGTCAAAAGTTAAATGCGGCACGAGGGCAGCCGGTGTGTTGAGTTATTCCAACCCTGTGCAATGTCAACACGTTCCATGTTCCACACCTGATGGAGGAGCGGAGTGGAGTTCTGCATGTTACCTTGGCTCTCATGTCTGTGTCGGTGAGGACCATGTAGAAGTCATTGTGGACCATGCCAAACTCCTTCCTCAGCTCCGTGATGAGATCTTGGTTCACCAGGTCTTCCTGACGCAGGCCATTCATCGGCTTATCGTTCTCTGGGGGGGGGGTTGAGAGACAACACACAGTGTCTATTTTGGGTAAGAGATTGCAGATGTGAGTAAATGGGTGTGTGGGGGGGGGGGGGGGGGGGGGGGTGAGGAATGGGGAAATGGATGGACGAGTGGATGGCCTTCATCAGCAATCACAGCAGATACGTCGTCATAATGTATCTCCTAAAATTACAAGTGAAAAAAATTAAGCCATGAACTTTATGCTTATTAGTTTGACGTGAAATGAAAGCCAAAGTTCACTCAGTTGTCAAATTAAAAATCATACATGTATAAATAGTAATAAGAAATAAATACAATGTCTTACTGTATTGTGTGAAATGGAGAACAAAATGTCCTTTAAATCAGTTCTAAGAAATGTTTCTATAAAAGGTTTTTCCAGTACATCCAAATAAAAAAGGGAATCATTAATTGGGCCAGCTTTTCTTTGGATGGAAGGGAATTGGGTTTATATGGGGTTAAACCCAAAATCTGAATCCACACGCACTCACATCTACACAAATTCACACACCCACACCCTCACACATCTACACACACGCACACACATACGTATCAATGTATGTATGTAAACAAACAGTAAGTTACAGCACATTCAGTTGACAGCAGAACCAGACGCTGACATTATACAAACACAAAAGGTTACCGACCATTACAATACCATACGCACAGAAGCCCACTCCATCTCACACAGACTCTCACAGACACTCTCTCACCCACACACACACACACACACACACACACACACACACACACACACACAAAAACACACACACACACACACACACACACACAAACAAGCACTGACACACACAGCAAGGGAGAGGTGAGTGGAACAAGGATGTAAGAGCCATGTGAGTCTAGTCCAGGAGGTGTGTGTGTGTGCGTGCGTTTCTGTGTGTGTCGGTGTGTGACTTCACCTCAGTGCTTTTTTCCAGCATGTCGTCTCTGGATAGAGCCGAGCTGCCGTGTGACGTGACAGACTAATAAAGTTTTTTTTAAACGGGTTCCTATATCCTGACATTAACACAGACAGACACACCACGGTGTGTTGTTAACCACGGCCGAGGGGTTAATACGACCATAAAGTGTTCCAAAATACAGTGTCTCTGCATGGAAACTAGAACGGGAACGCACGTGTTGTAAAAAAACAGCAGTGATTTCGCTCTCTCTGAGCAAGTAGCTTTGAGAAGGTTAATAAAAAACAGGCTTTGAAAGCCCTCCATAATTGTGTGATGACCTCACGGTAACAGTGTGTGTGTGTGGGGGTGGGTGGGTTTTGGGGGAGGGTGTGTGATTTAGTAACTCTCTCCACATTACATGTTGGTTATAGAGTTTAGTGCCATGTTTGTGATGGCACTTACTGTGATGGTTTTGACCTGCATGTGTGTGGGTGTGTGCATGCGTGTGGGTGTGTGTGGGTGTGTTAATGTGTGTGTGCATGCATATGTGTGTGTATGCATGTGCATGTGTGTGGCCGTGTACATGCATAGTTGGGAGCACTCCACCCTGTATATACAGCACTTAGGATAATAATGAAACAGTAGCTTCAGGGGCCAATACTTAGTCCTAATTGTCTTATGTCATCCAAACTGGGAGAAAGAGCCTGAAATTAGGCTGTCATGAGTGAGTGTGAGCGTCACTATGATGTAGTGAGAAAGGGCAGGAGAAAACAGTAGAGGTTTCTGTTCTGGGTTTTTCCCCCCTCCATTAGCTGGAAGGATGGAAGGATGGAACACATTCTTTTTTTTAACACCGATTATAGGCGGTGTAGTAGTAACTGTAGGAGTAAGGGAGGAGGAGAGGAGATGAGGAGAGGAGACGGACGAGGAGAGAAGAGACGTGACAAGAGGTTGACTTCTCAACAACAACAATTTAAAAAAAAAAACGGTCCACTTCTACACACCCATCTGGTAGTGGTCAATCTTCATGGTGGAGTTTGTCAGGCGGCCGAAGAAGGTGATGATGGTGACCTTCCGGAAGGCCATCCTCGCACACCCGACTCCAGGTACTCGTCCCCTCTGCTGGACGTACATGTCGCTGTCCTCTCCGGGAGACGTGATCAGCTGCAGAGGGGGAGGTGGAGGGGGGGAGAGGGGGGGGGAGCAGCGTAGCCAATTAGCAGTCAGGCCAACACCTCACACACACACACACACACAACCGCACACACGCAACACACCCACACGCACGCACGCACACAGGGGGATATCAATCGAATGGAAACGTGCACGTGCTCAGGCCACCCTGACGACAGCAGTGCGTGCTGGGGAGACGTGTTTACATTCGACTGGGAAGGAAAAGGAGGGGGGAGCGGGGGAGGAGGAGAAGGGGAGGGGGGGGGGGGCAGGGGTAGGGCAGAGGGGAGGCAATTTTCCCACCCCGCCCTCGCCGACAGCCCCGTTAGATAAAGAGGCGAGGAATTGTTTTCCAAAATGTTAACCGTGCACGCATCCTCCCTGGTGAGAGCCCTTCAGTGCGGCCGTTTGTTCCCCCCCCCCCCCGGCTACAAAGGCCGCTCACTGTTCTGGACGTCTGTCCAAGGATAACAAGGAACCGTGCGTCTGGCCGCGCTATAATGGAGCCTCTATGTTAATGCTCTTAACGGGGTTGACGTTGACGCAGAGCCGCTTGCTGGACGAGCGCAATCTCTGAAGGGAGATAGCGGCTGTAACAGAGAGCCATTGTGGGGGTGGGGGGGGGGGGGCTGGGGGTCTCCTGTGATGTTGCCATGACCTCATCTCACCAGCAGCCCTCCTCCTGTTCAGGAAGTAGTCCAGGAAGGAGGCCAGGGCTCCCTTGGGGGGGGGAGGCGGCCTCTTGGTGGGCTTGTGGTACTCCTGCTCCAGGTGCTTGGACCGACTTGGCCTTGCCGCTCTTCTTCCCCGCCTTGCCGCCCGCCGCGCCTCTCGCCCTTCTTCTGCTTCTTCTTGTCGCGCCGGTCGTGCTTCCCCCTTGCCCCGCCGTGGGGGCGGGCCCGACGTCCGCGTTGCCGTCCGGCAGCTGCGGGGCGGCGCCGGCCGTGGGGGCGCTGGTCTCCTTCTGCTTGTCCTCGTACTCGTTGGTCAGCTGCTGCGCACGAGCACGCACGCACACACACGCATATGCAAACACCACACACAACACGCATATGCACACACACACACACACACACACACACACGCATATGCACACCACACACACACAACACACACACGCATATGCACACACACACACACACACATACACACGCATATGTACACACCACACACACACACCACACACACACACATACACACACACACAGACAAATGCACACACACACATTGCGCAAACACACACGTACGCGCACACACACACACCGCAAAATAAAACACAAAACATACAAAAACAAAAATAGGCTTCAGCTCAACGCCTCTACGATATCAACCTCTGATTCAATTACCAACAAAATACGATCCAGATAAGTGACAAGGTTACCTATGAAACTACGTATGAGCTGATGTGCAATAAGAAATTCATTCATTATTGTTTTTCATGTGGGACGATATCCCGCAAACTAGAGGAAATATGGGAGTACGCCACAACCCTTTAACCCAAAAGCAAATCATCGCTAACTTTGCTTTGAGAAGAAGTCATGCTGTTTTCGCATGCTGTTCGCTTTGAGAACACGAGCAAACAAGTAATACAGTAGTAGCACAGTAGATCCCTACACGCGTGATATCACTTTACACCAGTAAAGTGAAACACTTCCCAAGACCTTAATGACTCCACAGTCTCCGCCCTCCTCACCTTCTCCCCTGCGCTCTTCCTCCTGCCGGGGCTTGCTCTTGGACGGTCTCTGCAGGACCGGCACCCAGGCCGGCCTGCTTGCGGCCTTGCGTCTCTCCGCCCGGCCCCTTGTCGGTGCGGTTGTCCCCGGCCGGCGTGGGCTTCGACGGGAGCCTCTCCCTCTCCTCTGCGGCCGTAGGGGTCCGGGTTGGCGGTGACCCTGGGCGCCGGCAGCCAGCTGTGGGGCACGGTGGTGGGCGCCTTTGACGTCTGTCTCTGGGTGGGCGCGGCTGTGGTGGTGGTGGTGGTGCTGGTGGTGGTGCTGGTGGTAGTGGTGGTGGTGGTGGTGTGGTGGGCCGTCTGGTAGTGGTAGTGGTTCTCCTGGTGGTGGTGGTGGTGGGTTTGGGGGTGGTGGTGGTGGTGGCTCTGGTGGTGGTTGTAGTCGGTGCGCGGGTAGTGGTGGTGGTGGGCCGTGTGGTGGTGGCGGTGGTAGTGGTGGTCTGCTGGGGTCTTCTCATCGGTTTTTTGGGGTACTCCTTGCGTTCCGGTTTCTTCTCTAAGGGCGGGTTGACCGCACCTGCTACAATCAAGAGATCTCATGTGAAGACAATGAAATACACAGAGAACAAATCAAGCCATTTCAATTCCCGTGTCAATAATCTGCCACAACCAAATGTACTGTGTGTTACCAATAACACATCCTAACAGGCAGAAAGATTAAAAGCGGTCCATTGCCACCACCATTCCTCAAAGCTCTGCCACAACCCTCGGGTCGCGGCTGCGCTTTCGGCCTGGCGTGCCCCGCATCTCCCCCCCCCCCCCCCCCACCCCCCCCCCCCCCCCCCCCGTCTCCTCCGGTAAACTAACGCGCGGACATCACATTCCAATGAACCAGCCCTCCGCCCTCATCACCTGCCAGCGCGCCCTCCTCCACCTGCCCCTCCACGCCGGCTCCTTTGCACTTCTGGACGAAGCCCTTCTGCCGCATCTTCTCCAGGCGCCGCATGGGCGACTGGTCGATGACCTCGTACATGGCCTCCAGCTGACGGGGTAGGGGTAGCGCTCTTGCACCTGCAGGGTCTTCTTCAGCAGCACCATCCCGAACTTACCTGCGCCGCGAAGCACACACATGGCGCCGGTCACACAAATAACGTCGCTATGCCGTCGGACCGTCGATGAAAGGGCGCTGAGGCCCGTAGGTCGGGGTGTGTGTGTGTGTGTGTGTGTGTGTGTGTGTGCGTCCGTTAGTGAGGTGTGCGTGTGTGTGTGTGTGTGCATCTATCACTGTGAGGACTGTCCGTTTCCCGGGTGGACTGCGTCTGTGTTAAGAGCGCGCCCGACTCATTTCGGACCAATCAGGGCATCGCTTCCCTGATTGGTGTAGGGAATATATCTTGTCTGTCAATTTTGGAGAAACAAAGGGAGGGAGACATCTGCTTTAATGTTATTATTTGGTCGTTTCTGGTGTGTGTGTGTGTGTGTGTGTGTGTGTGTGTGTGTAAAGGCATCACACATACTGTGGATCTTCTCACAGTAATGTTCATGTTTAATATTCTTATTATGAATATTACTTGGTGTATATTCTGAGGGGTGGGGGGGGGGGGAGGCGGGCTGCAGCACACACATTCAAGTGAACATGAGCCATTATTATGCATGACTTCTAGAAGTGACAGAGTGGAGTCATTTTACCCTTCTCTAATTTGAGGAAGCTCATGAGTCTGGGGATGAGGCCGGTGTCCAGCGGCTCCTCCATCACCTTGCCCTCTGGGGTGACCCTCCTCACCATGCGCCCATCTCTCCCTCCTGGTGGAACATGACCACCTGGTGCACGTGGCGCTCCGCCAGCTCGCAGTAGACGTCGGCCTTCAGCAGGGACATCATCATGCGGTAGTAACCGTCGGAGTCGTGAGGCGCTGAGATCACCAGCACGCGGTTTTTCCCCGCAAAGCTGGCGAGCAAATTAGGCGAGCTGGAGCCGCTCGGCATCCGAGAGAATCTCGGTCTCGCTGCGGGTGCCGTCGCCTCGTCTCGCACCATGGCGTTCCGCCGGGGTACGTGACCGTGCCCAGGTGTCCTTGTTCTTCCAGATCCCGGACGAGGACCACCACCTCCTCCTCCTCCTCCTCCGCTCCGCAGCAGATCCTTACTAGCGTCAACACTTTGGTTAGCCTGCCATCCTTCCTCATGTGTCTGGTGCGTTATCGCTATCACTGACCCAAAACCAGGGCGCGACACGGCGCGTTGTCTCTGCTTGACGCCAGACGCGCCAGGTTGTGGTTGTGGTTGTGGTTGCTCGTCGGCATCACCTGTCCATGTCAGAAGAGATGCGAGAGCCCAGCAGAGTACAATTTTCCCCAGCATTCTTAGGGGGGATGTCAAAGGCTCGACTCTCAGGGGAGCAAATCCGAACTTTCGGCGCGTCTCTTGCGCGTTTGTTTGTTTATGAACCAACTCCAGATGAAGTTACGCGCTGCAGAAAAAGGCGCATAATACACTTGTTTGTTTTAAAGCATAGCGTAGGCTAACCTTACGCTATGGAAATTGACGCAATGAAAATCGGCTTGGGCCTGGTAGTATATTTAGAAGTGAACACAAAGCAGGTGTAAAAGTTTTCATTCGCAAATATCCAGAACGTAATGTCATCAAAACTCACGTTGTAAATTCGATCCCATTAAAGCACACGCCGTGTATTGTTTTCCATTACAGCTTCTGTGTGCAGTCATCATCCAAACATCTTTTATGAAACAAAATTGCAATGAAAAACCAAAATACAGCCAAATGGAATATGGTCGTTTTTCATGTCCCATGCGTGTAATCTAAAAATAAAACGTACACAAACAAAAAGAAAAAAAAAATCTATGTCGGACAGAGATGATCAAGTTGAAAAAAGTTAGGCGTCTCTCGCTGTCCTCGGGTTTGGATGGACAACTGCGTCTGAGTCTGTGCGTGTATAACCAGCTCTAGTTTCCCCGCTCCTGTTGGCCAGAGAACTCTGGAGGCATTCCCAGAAATGTCCACAGCACAGCAGAGCAGAGCGACCTCAGCCCCCGGAGTCCTGACTCTCGTCAGGACCTGACTCTGTAACGACGGTTGCCAGTTCAGACAGATTAACCCCCTTATCGAGGTGTACCCAACTGAAGGGAATGTTGGAAATAATCTGAGAAAGTTTGGTTTTTAACTGCGTTAGTGTAAGGTGAACATCTGAACTGAATATCCATGAGGTGTTTTTGTACTTTTAGGCAAAAAAAATTCTCTGTTGAAGTCTACTTTAAAAGTAACACGTTTTTCACGCACTGGCAACCTCCACTGGCAACGTCCCCGGGTAGGTTAGTAACAAAAAGTTGGACTCATTGTCGTCATTGTCAAGTACTTCGCCACAAAGCCAACAAAGGACCCTCCACTCCCACTCGCTCACACCATAAAATCCCACAAATAAACCATAGTTTCCCCCTGCATATTTTTTCACAGGGATTTTCCCCCTTTGTGATGCCTACAAAATACTTTTCTGTGTCTCCCATTGAATCGGAGAGCCGGGGTAGCCTATATTTAGCCAGAGAGTTTGTCTGTCTGTAAACCGGGCATACAAAAATATAAAACAAACTTGCTAAATGAAGGGATGGTTTTGCCAATTCAACATAACACACGGTTGCCTTCCTTTACAGTGGCTCCCTTTTTGCCCGCATTTAATCATGTCCATTTCCTCTAAACCAAAGAAATAAGCATCGTCCACTCTGGCCAATCCTAATTAAGGCCTTGCCTAAATCAAAGGCTCCCCAGCTTCCCAACCGCTGGCCTGAACTATGTCCATTCTCACCAGATGGCCATCTCAACGTCGCCTATAATACAGCACGAGAAAAAACCCGACATAAGCATCCCGCATGTCCACATCCAATGACCTACCAGGGAAATATTTTAATATCTACCATCTTGATTTCTATTGCCTTTACTGGGTCAGAAGGAGTGGTATAGTTTGGGCGGTGGTTATTAAAAACTTCCTGTCAAACCCTCTCTGTGGACAGCTGCTAAACAGACTGACAAAATATCCTCCGAAACAGAAAAACCACTGGAGCTGTTCGCCAGTTTGTTGCATGCCCAGCACTGAGCCCCGACTCAAGAACCGTGTCATGGGAAAACGAAAAGCCCCTCCATAATCATCATCACATCATCATCATCATCATCATCATCATCATCATCATCATCTTCTTCTTCTTCTTCTTCTTCTTCTTCTTCTTCTTCTTCTTCTTCTTCTTCTTCTTCTTCTTCATCATCATCATCATCATCATCATCATCATCATCATCATCATCATCATCATCATCATCATCATCATCCTCCTCCTCCTCCTCCTCCTCCTCCTCCTCCGGCTGTCTTTCTCTTCAACTGCTCGGAGCGGCCAGACAAACGTTTGTGACTACAACGGCGTGAGATGATCACACCGGCCGCTATACTGACTGCATTAGAACGATAACAGTATTTTATTGGTGATGATTAGTCATAATCACATGGAGATGCTTGTGCTGGAACGTTAAACGGAGGAGAGAAGGGAGTTCCCCAAGGCGTCCAGACAGGCTATACTGACAGAGAGAGAGAGCGAGAGAGAGAGAGAGAGAGAGAGAGAGAGAGAGAGAGAGAGAGAGAGAGAGAGAGAGAGAGAGAGAGAGAGAGAGAGAGAGAGAGAGAGAGAGAGAGAGAAAGTGAGGGAAATCATTATTCTTTAGGAGCGTTTCCTCTCTTGAGAAAGCTCTCAATCATCACATGGAAGCACATATATTTGTATTGTAAACGGAGGACAAGAGAACGCAACAATCACATTGATTACATTCATGAGTGCAATGTGTGCTTTCTTCTGCCTACTCCTCTCGCTCTGAAGAGATCACAGGGAACATGTGGACTCCATCAACGCAGGTCCCAGATGCCTTACACTGCAATTACAGTCTTAGTGCCGAAGCACCGCACTCCCCGGGCCACTAAAGAGACGTCTCCCTCTGAATCAGCTGCTATCTAAATCTCTCACAGAACGCCTGACGGCACACCATGTATTTTACTGCAACCCTGAGAGTCCTTCATTACAGACCGCTGGAGCGATCACAGTCCTGGACCATGTTGCCGCACACACACACACACACGCACACACGCAGACACACACGCAGACACACACACAGACACACACGCATACCTGCACAACTACACCCATAGAAGCAAACACATTTGCACATCTGCACACAAATGCTAACACTCTCACACACACCCACACACAAACGCACACACACAACTACACACAAACACAAAACAAACACGGACACACACGTACATACGTGCTCAACTACACACAAACACAAAACAAACACACACGTGCACAACTACACACGCACGCACACACACACACACATCTGCACAGAAACCCTAACACTCTCACACACACACACACACACACAAACGCACACGCACAACTACACACAAACACTAAACACGCACACACACTTGCACAACTACAGACGCACACACACACACACACACATCTGCACACAAACGCTAACACTCAGACACACACACACACACAAACGCACATGCACAACTACACACAAAACACACACGTGCACAACTACACATGCACACACTCACAGACAGATTTTGTGGGTGACTATAGAGTCTCCACATGTGGCGTTCACATGCATCGCTCTCACACACAGCGGCTGACACAACTTTTCTTCACAGCACAGAATAAACTTTTCAAAGGGACCGTGTCCCCTCTCTTGAGGTCTGCAACTGAGCGTTTTCACTTCAAAGTCCACGGGAACAAGGCTCAGGTCAGGGGGGCTAGCAGAGGCTTGATGCCGTATTAAAATGCACCGATGCTAACAGGCTATTCCTAAAATTTCCTCACTGAATTTGTGTGAGAATGTTGTGTGCAGCACGCAAATGGACCAAAACATGGACCCTAAAAAAAAGGACCACGCAGCCATTGCATTTCCCTCACACATTTCTCCATGTTAAGGTAGTCATTCTGCGTGCCAGTGTTAGCATATAACAGATTCTACACATTTTATAGATTTTTATAATAAAAATAAATTCCAAATAAATAGAGGTCAGCAAGAAAAATCTAAAAATCAGTAAACGAAAAAAATCAGTAAACGAGGGCAGGAGGAAACGCATTCATCCTGCAGCAATTTCCTTTGAAGGCATTGCGGCCCACCATTCTAACACCTGACCACGCATTCCTCAACACCTGACCACAGCCATCTCACAGTCAGCTGTGTGTTCCTCCTGGCTGTAGGAGGAGGAAACCCTCCTACAGACATGTCCGTCCGTTGTGTCTCCTCTCGTACGTCGGTGGCTCGCGAGAACGACAGCCGGCGCCCGTCAGCTCGTTTATGCGCGTCGTGCGCTCGTCCATTCCACATCAATCAGCCGTCTGCTCAGTGTTATTGCGTGTATCGGCTGGGAACTCATTGTGGCAAAGCATATACCAGTATTAGAATCATGCAGTGGGAACAGATGTGAATCACGTGTCGACCCGAGAACCGAGTCTCCCACAAGAAGCCCCGCCCCCCGGGGTCCGCATCAGCTCGAGAGGCCCGTGAGCATCAATAACGTGCAGTATACAGTAACAGGACGGCGGTGGGTCGAAGTGCAAGCGGTCCGTGGAAAGATTGGCGATGGTGCTTGTGAAGGGGCCTGCTGTCTCCCCCCCGACGGGGACAGTCTGACCCTCGTCGAGTTGTGTTGACGCAGCTCGTTCAGTTCAGCGTGCCATTCATAAACTCCGCCACCTTTGACCTTCGACCCCTGGCTCCCAGAGCCTCTGCTCTCCTGCTGTTTTTGCCGGAAAAGCCTGCGTGTCGCTTCAAGGGAAACCATGCGGACGTGCGTGTCAGTAAACGTATAGATATATAGGTTCTATATGGAGTGGGATCGTCTTTATGGACTTTTCTTTCTTGAATTTACGCACACGTCGCAGATGCATAAACATGAATTGACCCAACTTTAACCCTCCCTCAAACTTACAAACTAGCACACACACACACACATGCAAACACACACACACACACACACACACACACACACACACACACACACACACACACACACACACACACACACACACACACACACACACACACACAACACCCACACATTCACATGCACATACACTATTTTCCCTGCCCTTTTAGTTTGTTTTTTTTCACCTCAACTTCTCTCATTGTTGCTATCACTTTCAATTCACTCTCAGTTTTTTCATATTTGTACAATTTGACCATGTGTCATCTATTCCCTCCACAGCATGACCTCACGCACACACACCAACACAAACACAGGGCTGCTATGAAGTCATCTGAGGGTGGGCGTGGGAGAGGGGTTGAGGGTGCGGATAGGGGGTGAGGGCGTGGGAGAGGGGGTGAGGACGTGGGAGAGGGGGTGAGGGCGTGGAAGAGGGGGTGAGGACGTGGGAGAGGGGTTGAGGGTGTGGATAGGGGGTGAGGGCGTGGGAGAGGGGGTGAGGACGTGGGAGAAGGGGTGAGGGCGTGGAAGAGGGGGTGAGGACGTGGGAGAGGGGTTGAGGGTGCGGATAGGGGGTGAGGGCGTGGGAGAGGGGGTGAGGACGTGGGAGAGGGGGTGAGGGCGTGGAAGAGGGGGTGAGGACGTGGGAGAGGGGGTGAGGGCGTGGAAGAGGGGGTGAAGACGTGGGAGAGGGGGTGAGGGTGTGGAAGAGGGGGTGAGGACGTGGGAGAGGGGGTGAGGGCGTGGAAGAGGGCGTGAGGACGTGGGAGAGGGGGTGAAGACGTGGGAGAGGGGGTGAGGGCGTGGGAGAGGGGGTGAGGACGTGGGAGAGGGGGTGAGGACGTGCTGTGTGGCACTGTGAGGCGTGCGCTGCTCCCTCTTCGTAAGCATCAACAAGTGTTCTGGACGGCCACCAGGAAACCCTGAAAAGTGCCCCATGGCATCGCTAGCGTGTGGTCCTGCCCTGTATGTTGAGAGGAGATCGCTCAGAGACAGACACGGTTGTGTGCTGTCATGGACTAACATAAGTCTGAGCACACCTGGTGATCACTAAGACTTGTGTTATATTCTCTTTGGGAGATTTTGGTTCTAACCAGCGGTGTGAATTAGTGTGGGCCACAATATATCAGAGGAAAAGTGTGGTGATTTCTACCTTACCCCTCCATCATGTCTATCTTTATTATGAGTATGTTTGCGGTTCTGTGGGAACTGGCATTACCTAGTGAGGCTTTTCAAATTCCAATATCACGTTTCTCTTCTGCTCAGCTGGATATTGATAGTCCCTCGCTATACTTAAGTCGCACCGGATCTGGCAGCCCTATTAAAAACCCAAAACAACCCAGCATGGCGTACAACACGCCCATTGAATAGATTCTTTGCTGAAAGTTTGCTCAGCTAAGTAGCTCCTAAGTGTGTCAGCCCACTGGTTGCACGTGGGCGCATATTAGGATGATTATGTTCACATGTAAACCGGGTTTGTAAACCGAGGACCGCCTGACTCAATTTCCACTCAATTTCCAACCCCTACCCCCAGAAGTGCTGCACTGTGGAGGCTGGGACCATTCATCATCATGTCAATAGGCGGCCTTTCATTGGTGGTGCTGGTGTAAAGGGGGGGGGGGTGCATTGCATGAGGTGCTAGCCGTGACCCGGCTAATGGCCATGTGTGTGTACGTGTGTGTGTGTGTGTGTGTGTGTGTGTAGCTAGGTATCCAATCCCATTTGTACAGTTTCCTCTCCCCAGACATATTACAGGAATTACTTGTTTAAAGGGTCAAGGCGAAGACTATGGGTCGATGGTGGGTGGGGGGGGAGTGTGGGACAATTTGAGAGACAACTTTGGAGGGAGAGATAGAGAGAGATATATATAGAGAGAGAGAGAAAAGGGGAGATAGAGAATGAGAGAGAGAGAGAGAGAGAGAGAGAGAGAGAGAGAGTATGAGTCGTATGAGCGAGTGATGGAGAGGAATTAAGTGAGACAGGAGGCTACCGGGTGTCTGTTGGCGAATCGTGCAGCGCTGAACTCTGCTCCCCTGGGCTCCGTCATCGGTGTATCAGAAGAGGCAAAATGTCATCCGGTCAGCTCAGCCGCGACCGCCACAGGGAAACACTTAAGCTACCATTACGACCTGTCTCTCTGAATCCCAACAGGGGGAACAAACACAATTCGAGGCATGAGTTGAACTTGGAGCAGAACAAAGGTGACAGGAACGTGAGTGTAAGAGAATCAAAGTGACGGAAAGGGACGGGCCCACCCGGGACGGGCCCACCCAGTGCTAACGGCAACCCAATCAACTCCATGTGTGCTTGTGTGATTGGTTCGCTAAAAGCGGTGCTTCCGCAGAACCACTGGGGAAAGTGTTTAGGCCCTTTCCAAACCACCGATCAACAGACCCTAATTACAGCAACACGACAAAAAAAAAAAAAAAAAAAAAAAGCCAATACCAATTTGTCACTCGCCACTGAAAGAAAAGTATTATTTGGAAAGGCAGCCCTATTCACACATCTCTCCACTGCGCGCTAGATATTTTTTAATATGCAGTTTTATTGTTATATTTTACCCTTAAATGAGGCCAATTATGCTGCTGTGTGGATCACAAAATGATGAACAGGCTTTCACGCTGGGTCTAATAAATTGAGTATGAAATACACGCAATCTGTCACGCATGTGCACACACACACACACACACACACACACACACACACACACACACACACACACGAACAAATAAACAAACGGACACACACACACATAGACACAAACACACGTACACATGCACACAAACACACAAACAAACAAACAAACAGACACACACACACACACACAGACACACACGAACAAACAAACACAGACACGCACACACACAGACAGACAGACACATATAGCAGAGATAGCAGACACATAATAGGTTTCAGATGATGATAATCAACTATGGATGCGCTGCGTTCTGAGGTGGACCACACCAGGGTAATCTCAGCACTGCCAGATTCATACATTGTGTTGCTTTGTTCGATCGCCGGTCCTAACAACCCTGTGAACATGAGAGCCGCGCCAGCGCCGTCGTCCACAGCTCTCAGCCTCTCTCTCTCTCTCTCTCTCTCTCTGTGACGGCCTCCCCTGGGATTTTGTTCTGTTCTGTTCGACAGCCCAGGCCCGTCACGGTGCGTCCAAACAGCAGGCTTTTCAAGTCAGTTATTGTAAATCGGTTTGACTTTTGAAACGTTTGGAAAGAAATTAGAAGGGAATAAAGATTTGATTGACATGCCTTCCAAACTCTTTTGCTACATGATGATGTGAACAATACACCAGAATACAGGCTGTTACAGGCTGTTGCAGACCGACATCCCCACTAACAACACACCAATTGGGTACTTTGTCTTGGATGTGTTGCCCCTATCCCTATTTCTTTGGTTCTTCTCATAGTCCAGTGGAACTTAAAGCAGCTAAGCCATACATGCCAACTTGGTGATTGGTGGAGATTGCATGCCTTTTGGTGATTGGTGGAGATTGCATGCTGTTTGGGGATTGGTGGAGGTTGCATGCTGTTTGGTGATTGGTGGAGACTGCATGCTGTTTGGTGATTGGTCGAGACTGCATGCTGTTTGGGGATTGGTGCAGTTCATGATCAAAGAGAAGAGTAAACATCTGGAGCTATGTTGAGCTGAGATAAGCATAGAAAACACAGACAGGAGAAGAGAAGAGAAGAGGTTGAAATATAACACAGAAATGTTGAGAGGAAATACAGAGACATAGCAAACACAGTCGAGAGTTTCAACTCAGGTGTTGTGACCAATGTTGACTTCTTGGTGAGTCTGGGTACTCTGTGTTGAAAAGTCAACACAGAATACCCGAGGTGCCAGGTATAAGTGTAGGGCCAAAGTGTATAAGATCAGTTACATATACATATGCACATGCACATACACAGACATAGACAAGACAGGCACACGCACGTGCACACACACACACACACACACACACACACACACACACACACACACACACACACACACTTTAATTGTGTTTGTCCTAAAAGTTAGCGAATGTTATGAAAATCCCCAAAAACATGTTTTTTCGTGCAAGTGAACATTTTGCTAGCTTTTTGCTGTGTTGGAACGAGCAACAGAGACATTCTTCAACAGGCCGTCCTTGTCCCACGTCCTGGCCTATTCTGTAAGTCATTTGCAGCCTTCCTGCTTTTGAAGAGAAGCCCTAATGGAAAGCATGTAGACATCTATATGTCTGCTAACAATCTATGGCCCTGTGTGTGTGTGTGTGTGTGTGTGTGTGTGTGCGTGTGCGTGTACTGGTGAAACATAGACATAACCTAAACATAAACATAACCATCTCCAATGGTAGAGGTTTTTAAAACATAACTCTGTTCATCCTGTCTATCTGATTTTCTGTTTGTCTGTCTGTCGGATTGTCTGTCTGTCTACCATCAATTCCATCCACCTCTACCCCTTCATCATCATCATCATCATCATCATTATCATCATCATCATCGTCATCATCGTCGTCATCCTCATCCTCATCATCATCACCATCTTTATCACCGTCGTCAAACATTAAACAATGAACACATCAATCAAGCATCGAGGAAAAGGCAGAATTTAAATGAAGCACCCAGTTAGATGACTGTTAATGTATAGCAGGAGTGGTGTGGGCAATCCCAACATCCTCCGCAACATACTGTGAGTGAGTGGATGAGGCTCGGTGCATCGGCTCATACAGATTTACATCCTCTCCATCTGTCCCAGTGGAAGCAAACAGCGTGCATATGCAACGCAAACGATGCTTGACGCAGGGTTCAGCATGGCCCCACATCCGATGCAAACAAGATGGAGAGAAGACTCTTTGTATCGCAGTAGGTCGAAGGTGCGGCCGTGGAATTATAATGCGGGGGAAACACGGTACAGTGTGTGCGCATATGCATGTGTGTGTGTGTGTATGCGTATGCGTATGTGTGTGTGTGTGTGTGTGTGTGTGTGTGTGTGTGCTTGTGTGCGCGTGTGCGCGTGCGTGTGTGGGAAGGCATATGGGTGTTTGAACAGCGCATTCCACAGTCAGGCTGTACAATAACATTCCCTGCGTTCGCAGCGATGGTTATGAATGTGGAAGCGTAGCATCCTGGTGACGACCGCCGATGCGTTTGCTGCGGTGTACCTGCGAGGCAGCGAGGCCCCGGCTAACGCACACCATATGTCGCCGGGCGGGAGGTGAGGAGGTGGGAGTTCAGAGGAGCAGCCGATATGTAAACGATTCTAACCGTGCGAAAGAGGCATTGTGACGAGACTCCCTGGCTGTGTTGGGAGCGGCGTTTCGGGGATGTTTCTATCTTCGAATTGAACCCCTCTCAAGTGTCGACAGGATACTCCCGCGCGCCAGCTCCCTGGGGCCTCGGAGACCTGGGAACCTCCTCGAGAACCTTTGGTAGAATCTCGTCAGGAATCTTGTCCTGAAGCTCTAAAAATCTAGGATTGTAGAGGTTGTAGCTCCTCTGGAGTCTCGAGGGAACCTCTAGAACTCTAGGGTTGTTCTAGTGGTTCTAGAGTCTAGAGAGAACCTCGAGAACTCTAGGGTTGTAGACGTTGTAGCGGCTCTAGAGTCTAGAGAGGTCTAGATCTAGATTTAGATCCTTGCCTAGAACCTCTAGAACTCTAGGGTTGTTCTAGTGGTTCTAGAGTCTAGAGAGAACCTCGAGAACTCTAGGGTTGTAGACGTTGTAGCGGCTCTAGAGTCTAGAGAGGTCTAGATCTAGATTTAGATCCTTGCCTAGAACCTCTAGAACCTGGGGATAGAGTTCCTCCAGAAGGTTCATGGATTGGACTGCTACACTGAAGACCGGGTCCTGTCCCTCCAGGCACAGGGTGGCCCTTTGGAAATGCGGACCCCTGTCTCGGTGGAGGAGAAGCAACAAGAGCTGGAGGCGATGCAGAGCCGTGTCCGCTGCGGAAGGAAGAAATTTGGGAAGAAATTGTTTGCTCTCCGGCCGAGTCCGGCAGAAGGACTCCAGACTCCCCAGGGGCCCGCATGCGGTCAATGTCTCCTGGTGCCAAGTCCTACCCTCCTCACCCCACCCCCAGCACCACCCCTCCTTCCCTCCCTGAGCCACACAGCTCTGAGCCACCACACCAAAAACACCCCTGGTGTCTGGGCCAATGTGAATAGAAGCCTTAATGCCCAGTGAAGCTAAATACACATTAGACACTGGTAACCTCCAAGGTGAGGCGATTTATTTTGGAAGCACATCTCTCTCTCTCTCTCTCTCGCTCTCTCTCTCTCTATTGCTCTCTCTCTCTCTCTCTTTCTCTCTCTCTCTCTCACCCTCTCTTCCTCTCTCCCTCTCTCTTTCTCTCTCTCTCTCTCTCTCACCCTCTCATGCTCTCTCCCTCTCTTTCTCCCTACCTCTGTCACTCATGCGCACTCTCTCTTTGTCTCTCTTGCTCTTTCGCTCTATCTTTCTCTCTCTCTCTCTCTCTCTCTCTCTCTCTCTCTCCCTACCTCTTTTGCTTTTTCTCTCTCCGTCTTTCTCCCTTTACCTCTCTCTCTATCTCTCTCTACCTCTCTCTGCATCTCCCTACCTCTCTCTCTCTCTCTATGTATGTATAACTCTCTCGCTCTCACACTCTCTACTGCTCTCTCGCTCTCTCTCTTTCTCACACTCTCTCTTTCTCTCTTGCTCTCCACCCCTCACTCTCTCTCTCTCTGTAAAAAAAAACACTTACTGTAAAAGGCACAAAGATGGATGTGAAGGCAAACATGAGGATGTTCAGTCAACACCAAGAGGGTGGTCATATATTATGGAGCCTTGATGAATGGTCACATTTGCAGCTGTAGTACACCAGTATTTGCAGGAGTAGGCAATTCAAAATGTAAAAAGAAAGAAAGAAATAGATTACAAAATACATTTATCTATATATGTATACTGTATATTTATATTCTGCTGGCTGTATACCAGCTTGTGTCAGGGATACCACATCACTATCTCTAATCTACCATTATGTTTAGTCTTCTCAGTGAATTCTGTCCAACATCATTTGGTGGACGACCATGAATTGCTGAGCTCCATTGTTTGTTCTGAGCGGAGATTTGCAGGACATGTGAACATAGATTTGTTGTTAAGTCCGGAGATTTACACCAGATGATGTGCGCTGTCTTTGATGTCTCAGGCTGAAATGGTATGGAAGTCCTCAGAACATCTTTGGAGAAAGAGGAGTCAACACTCACACGCACGCAGACACGCGCACACACACACGCACTCACACACCCACACATGCAAGCACACACACATGCACTTAAACACCACAATTGAATATGTTGTTTTTGTTGTTGTGACAGAAGGGCAAAGAGGCCACGGAGGAGGTTAAATAATGTGCGCGGCGAGGTATTTTTTATTGTGTGTGTGTGTGTGATGTCGCGGCCGTGGTTCCAATTACTGCCAAACAGTAATTAGAAAACGATGCACTTCTCCTGATTCCTGACGCATTGTTTTTATGAGTGAGAAACATTTCATGATTTAATGTCAAACACATTGCATTTGTAAACAAAAACTATAGTCGCACAATTGCGTCCGGCTCCTAGGTCTGGATCGTATATATCACATAATGTATGTGTTTCCTCCTGTTGCTTGGAAATCCTGAGGTCGTCAGACATCAGTCTGGGCCATCAGGTTTCAGGGAGCCAGGTTAGACGAATGAGCAGTGAAAATTCAATTTCTGTTTCTTTTTTTTTGGCGAATCATTTCCTAGCCTTCCCAGACCAACTTGAAGTGATTTTTGGGACAGAACTGCGAAAAGAAATTGGGAATTGCCAAGCTGGACTGAAGATAGTGGCGATTGAGGATGATCAGGAACAGTCCTCCCCATGTCTCCAGGGTGTCCTGTTTCAGAGTTACGGGAGGTCAAAGGTCCACAGCCTTCCACGCAGAACCTCATATTCTCTCATTGGTACGCTGAAAAGCATTGACAGTGATTCCAAAATGTGTATACGATTCTCTACACTGTAGCATCACCACTCTGAGTCTGAGAGGCAATGAACCTGAGTTGCAGGTCTGCGGCTTGTGTCCAGCAACACATGCGTCTCAATGCCACCGCGTGAGGTCACATGCTATTTGACTGGAGGTCTATGGCAGCCATATCAAAGGAACGTCACAGAAACCCGGGCGTGGTACGGTTCGATTGGGTTTCTCCCAAAACCGCCGTGTGGAGCTCACTTCCAAGTCTCGGCGAACTTCAGAAAATAAGTTATTGGCAAAAAAAAACATTGGTTATGGCAATTACGCCCCCTTCCAGCGGTCGTAGAGAGGGTTGGCGAGGGCGGTGCCGTTTGATGAAGAACACCCAATAATATCTTCAGTTTGTCTCCGACCTCCTGAAACACAATTATTCACAACACACCGCTTGAGTTGAGTCCCTTTGTCTGGCTTTCTGCGGAAAAAAAAAAAAAAAAGTCTTATTCCAAGAGAGTGCTACGTTACGCTGTCCCTCAATCCAAGAATAGAATGTGCACATTTGTTTTAATTGTTTATTACAGTGATTAAGAACAAATTCCTCAAGAGGGACGATCCATCCCTCACTTCCAAAGCAATCGTCACGATCTTTGACGGTTTATTTGTACGGAAACCGTGGGTGCTGTTAGGACTCTAAGAGCCCGACGCTGACTCATTTCAGAACCATGAACATCCTCATTTTAAGATATTTTTTACAAGAGATATGAATTTTTTTTATTGTTATTTGAATTCCAAATTCCAGCCATGGTATAAATGATAACAACAATCCGGTATCACTGTTAGGGTTTTCTATTAGGGTAAAGTTTTAGGGTTTGGTTTTTGGTTTGAGAGTTTGGCATTTGGGTTAGGGTTACCAAACTCTCAAACTAAAAAAACCTAAGAAAGCCTAACCCTAACCAAACCCTATCAGACCCTAAAAAGAAACACTAATCCTAACCTACCCCCTTAAACCTGGCCATAACAGTAAACCCTTACTTTTGCTAGGACTGATTCAATGTGCTGAAGTCATTTTTGTAATTGTGTACAGTGCATTGTTTGTGCATTCTGGTTTCCCTCCAGTGTTGTCCCTCAACAGCTCAGCTGAGGAATGCCAACATTTCGCTGCTCTTCCTCCATTCATTCATTCACTCATTCATTCATTCACTCGCTCTGGGGAAACTGGAGTCACAGATTGTGTGTTGAACAACAAGCAATATTGTCGACTCCCGGGTTGGGTTGGCCTCGCATTTTTTGTGTCAATATGGCATGATATTCATTCAATTCACACAATGATAGATATAATTGAATCGTTCATACCAAGAGGATGTCATGCAAGTTATTCCAGGCTTTATAATGGATTAGTCCCAAATGTAAGCCTACGTATCATGCGTCGATCACAACATCTAACCAACCGGTGCGACGCATACAACCTTCGGAGACAAACAATGAATTGGCAAGTAAATGTAAGAAAAAACAAACAAAAAATCCCTAACCAAAACAGCTAACCCACGGCGGAACTGCTGCTTTCCGAGCCCTGGGGAAAGGCGTGCGCTCTGTGGATCCGTGGCGGGTTGGTTTGGTGGATATGGCCGCACTATCCGGGGGGGGGTGGGGGGGGGGGGGGGGGGGGGCAGCTGTTCTCTCCGCGTTCATCCAGAGCGGAGCCCTTGAGGCACGCGCCCCAGCTGGCTTGGCCGCCCGAGCTCGGGCCCCGGGCTGCTCCGGCGGCTGCATCTTGTTGACGGAAACAAGCGGAGATACGCAGAGGATGGATGACTCACGGCTCGCTGCCGCTCCTCTGGGTCGCAGGTAGAAAGAAGGCTGACTAGCAACGCGTTGGGGAAAACAACACGAGAGAGAGAGAAAAAACGCACCAAACGCGAAGAGATTGATTAGGCGTCGCGTTCCACTGTTTGGACAGATGTTTTGAGCCGGTAACGTGGTAACACGCGTGCGTTGCTTTCACACAAACAGACGTTGTTTGCGTGGAAGTCATCATGTGAGCTGGCACAGCAACTTAATCGGTGAAGATGAGTGTGACATCATATACTTGATGTAATTAAAGTAAAGAACTATATCAGTGCACTTTCCAAGGGACTTTCAGTATTAATGGCTTGGACTCATTGGACTCATTAGTTGACAGCAGCAGAAGCTCCCCCAATCTAATTTCATGAAACTATTTTTCTGTGAGCTCAATTTGGGCTGAACCAAAAACACTGTAACTGCAGACTAAATGCGTAATGTCCACAAAAACAAACGTGGACAGGATATGTGCATGCACACACACATGCACACCCACACACACTCACACTCACGCACAAACACACACACACACACACACTCACAGACACTCCCAACACACACACACACACAGACACAGATACCCATGCTTACGAACATACGCACAAACACCCACACACACACACACACACACACACACACACACACACACACACACACACACACACACACACACACACACTCACACTTAGCATACACAAACAAACAAACAAACACACACATATATATGCTGCTGGTACTCCCACCCAATATCATATGAGTTGAAAACAAACACAAAGCTAAACATAGGAGAAAAGTATCAAGCTACTTTTCTGTATTGTTAGTTTAGGAAGGCATGTGTCCAAAAAAGGAAGGCAAAAAAAAAACATGGTACCTTTCTAAAAAAGCCGTCCTTGTTGGGAAGGAGCTGTGGAATTTAGGTGTTTGTTTTGTAAATCATAAGGAGAACCCCCTCCTTCTCCCCCTCCTTCTCCACCAACACACACACACACACACACACACACACACACACACACATCAAGGTCATGCAAACACACATGCACACCACTTCCACGTGCAATACAATGCACAAAAACAAGCCCCCCACACACACACATACACACCATAATTACAATCAACCGCACCCCCCACATGCACAATCACACACACCCACACACTCTTACACAGACACACAAACACAGACTCTCTCACACACACACATCATCACCATCACCACCGTCGTCGCTCTTCCTCCACCCCTCCTCCCCAAAAAAGAAATGGACATGACCGCCGGTACCCCAACAACATGGCCCCGCCTCTCCCCGGGCCCTGCGTGAACAACGTGTGATCAGGACTCGTACATAACAACCCAGCATCACGGCCGTGAGTCACAGACCACTCTTCATTATTCACGCCAAGCGTGTCACATGGGGGGATGTTGGGGGGGGGGGGGGGGGGGTTAATGTATTTAACACACATTTCCTAAGCTGTGTCTGTATGGGAATTGATGCATTGGGAGCTGAGGAATGACACCCCCACCCTCCCACACGCACACGCACACACGCACACACGCACACACACACACGCGCGCACACGCACTCACACACACGCACACACACACACGCACCCACGCCCACACACACGCACCCACACACCCACACACACACACGCACACGCACGCGCGCGCACACACACACACACGCGCACGCGCACACACACACACACACACACACACACACACACACACACACACACACACACACACATACACACACACACACACACACACACACACCACCGCCACCACCGGGATGAGACTGCAAACCATCTCAACGGAAACGTGAGTCAGTCAGCAGGATCCTGTCTCCGTGGTCTTTCCATTGGAGTCACCTTGTTTTCGGGACTAACACATCCATACATGGTGTTGCGCTTGAAGATGAACGGCGTGTGTCATTCCGGCAGCTGGGAGGATCACTGTTGACGTTGGTTTCATTTGATGCAATCCAATGCAATACGTAATGCGGCCATACCGTTAAGCTGCTGTGGAGCTGCAAGGAGAAAGAGCAGGAAAAGGGATCAAGATTTTGAAAACGCAATTCCCAAAACAACATTCCCATTGCATTCTCAGAACTTTGTGATTAACAGCCGCAATGGATTCCCCTAACCAATCAGGAAAGCCGGGAGCCTGATTGCTGGGAGCGGTCTGAAATCTAATTGGACTCAAACAGAGGCAGATGCAGTCGATACACATGTTATCACCATGGCATTTCCATCACTAATAGCTGACTAATGGCTGTGCCATTTCTAACAAATGACACTGAAATCATAGTTCTTAAATTACCTCAGCTACTGCACCTTTTACCTTCTCTAGAGCTATACAATACACTGTAAACCCGAACAGTACTACAAACTCATAACTATTGCCGTCAACTAAACCAAAGTGAGTTAATTAGTTCACCCGACACTGAAACATTAAGTATTCCTAACGAATAATAGCGTTTTGAGTTCACAGGGCTTAGTATGTGTAAGTGAACGCTGTCCCTCAACTTGAAACGTCTAAGTTAACAGGTGTGCGTGAGGGGACGTGACGTCTGACGTCACTACACCCAAGGTTCAGATCACGTATCCAGAAAATTCCGGATTGCTGGACCCTAGCGAGCGATGCGACGGAGCGAAGAAAAGTGGAAACAGTCATATTCGTCAAAAAACCTGCACAACAACGGACATTTTTTTCGCCGTGCTGTTGCAAAATTGGTCCGGGGGACCCCGACTTCAGGATTTGAAAGTTTCGCGCGTGAAGCGGTGAGTAAGGTAGTAACTTTCAAAAGTTCAATACAGTTAACTTAGGCTATCTTTTGTTAGACGCTGTGAATGTGTGTAATGAAGTTACATGCTACGATATTCGACATATTTCCAACTGGTTGAAAGGAAAGCGTATTACTTTATTGTCAGTGTTGCTTCTAGGCCCAGGTCGTTAACGTTAACGTTAAAAAAAATATTTCAGGCCGATGGAGACGACGGAGAGGCTCTCCGTCAGGCTCTCCGTCGACGGAGAGGGCTCTCCGTATCCGTCGTCCGTCACTTTACGTAGAAGTTTAAACTAGGCTTAAGGGTAGTGGAAACAGCCGTTCTTTGCCTTGATAAATATGCCGAGGACCACGTGTTTCAAATATCGGTGAAATGTTTTAATAAAAGCAGTTACTGCATATGTGAACGTTTATGAGTATTTGTTTATTTCAAAACACCATTTGGTTATGACATTCATCATGATTTGGAAATAAATTACATTGTTTATTGTCTCCCTGCAGATCTTGTGTGACGTCTCTGCCTGCCCCAGTCCAAGGTAAATGGATTGGAAGTGCAACCTGTGCTCTGTGTCCTTGGACACACGTCCAAAGTTATTTAGGCATTATCAATTGCACCATAACCACTTCTCAAGAGTCAGCCCTCTACCATGTTTGTACAGTGACTGCATCTGTACTTTCCAGTCATTTAATGCAGTTAAAGCTCATTTATCTCGGTGTCATAGTGATACAAGCAGAGTAAATGTGACTGATGGTTCACAGTCAGGAAGTGCATTTTTTACATGTCCCTTGTGTGGCACCAAGCAGACATTTTCTGAGGCATCACTATTTTCTCATTTAAGGAGTCATTTAAGAAATCATGAGATGGTAGTATGTCCATACAGTAACTGCAGTTACAGTACAAATGCATACTCGTCCTTCAATGCACACAAAAGCCGAAACCATGCAGGCAGTTCAGATTTTGATACGAACATTGTATCTCCAGAAAAGAATGGTACACCAGATACACCTGCTGGTGAAAATGTTGAGGAGGGACCTGCTCAGTGTGACAGCACAGACACCTTTGACCCTGTTGAGGTAGAGAGTCAGTGTGACACAGACACTTTAAGAGCGCAGCTGCACCAAAGTTTAGCGTCGCTATTCTTAAAGATGAAAACAATTCTTCATGTGTCTGACCTGGCGACTCAGGACATAGTGGAGCATCTGACACAAATATTTTCCCTGTCCCAGCCTCTAGTCAAACAATCTCTTAGAGAAGTCTTAGAACATCATGACATCTCTATCCGTGAAAATGCTCTAGATGATATAGTTACCGCAGTTCTGGAAAGCAACATTCTTGTAAATGCCACAGCTAAAGGTAAAGAGTTATCTTCAACTAAAAGAAGGAAAACATTTGTTGAATAAAACTACCCTGTGGTGAAGCCTGTAGAGTATGTGCTGGAGCCCGGACACACAGCAGTCTATGTTCCTATTCTTGACATGATTCAGAAAATGTTCAAACATACAGACATTCTGGACAAAATTCTAGAAACAAAGATGTCACAGGAAGGTCATTTCATGACCCACCAAGATGGCTCATACTATAAGGAGAATGAATTATTCTCTTCCACAGATGATCTAAAGCTACCACTCATTTTGTACATAGATGATCTAGAAATAGCAAACCCACTTGGAACATCTCGGAAGATCCACAAACTATGTTCAGTCTACTGGGTATTTGCTGATCTGCCTAGTAAATATAGATCATCATTGCACGTGCTTCAGTTAGCAGCATTATGTAAGGTATCTGACGTTCAGCGGGTTGGATATGAAAGAATTTTTGGTCCTCTGTTACGAGACATCCAAACTCTTGAGCAAGATGGTGTTTTTATTGAGTCCATTGGTAAAGCTGTAAAGGGAACAGTCTTGTGTGTCGTGGCTGACAATCTTGCAGCTCATTCATTAGCAGGATTTACAAAGTGTTTCAGAGCTCAGTATGTGTGTAGATTCTGCACAGCTACCAAAGACCAAATTCAGGCTCATGATGTTGGGAGTGGAGAATTCAGTGTGCGGACAAAAGCCAGTCATGATGTTGATGTTGATGCTGCACTGCATGGGGTTAGTCAGAGTGGTGTTCAGGAAGGCTGTGTTCTGACGCAGGGTCTACAGTATTTTCATACAGTCACAGGCTTCCCACCAGATATCCTGCACGACCTTCTTGAGGGCATTGTGCCTGTAGAGCTTGCCCTGTGCATTGGGAAAATGATACATCATAAATACTTCACCCTGGAGTATTTAAACAGAAAAATTGTCTCATTCCCATACAAACACACAGACAAGGTTGACAGACCTCAGCCTATCCCAAAGACCTTCACTGTGAAGAAAACAGTTGGTGGAAATGGCCATGAGAATGCTACTTTGCTCAGACTTCTTCCATTGATCATTGGTAGTAAAGTTCCAGAAGAGGATGGAGCATGGAGTGTACTCATGGATTTGAAGGAGATAGTTGAGCTGATGGTTTGCCCAGTGTTTACAGATGAATCCATCCAGTATTTGCAAATGAAGACACAGGATCATCGACACATGCTGCAGGAAATTTTTCCTGATTTCACACTCAGACCAAAGCATCATTACACTGAGCATTATGCTGACCTCATACGTTGTTTTGGACCTCTTGTCCACTTGTGGACAATGAGGTTTGAGGGAAAACACCGCTTTTTCAAGCGTGTAGTACATGACACACAAAACTTCAAGAATGTTTTAAAAACACTAGCAAACAGACATCAACACATGATGGCATACTCTCTCAGTGCCCCATCCTTCTTCAAACCCCACCAGCAGACATCAAGCGTCTCATCTGTGATGGTGTCAGGGCTTCCTGATGTTGCAAAGGCATATGTTGAACACATGACAGACAGCAGCATGATTTACAGCACATCAGTTGTCAATGTTGATGGAACTGATTATGGCGTGGATATGTTTGTGTCTGTGGGACAGGAGGGAGGCTTGCCTCAGTTCAGCAAAATTGAACAGATTCTCCTTGTCGATAACCAGATTGTCTTTGTTTGCAAGACACACACATCATATTACATTGAGCATCTCAGATCATATGAGCTTTCACCAGGGAACTTGACTGTCCACCTTATACAAGAGATCAATGACCCATTGCCTCTCTCTGCATACAGAACGGATGGAAGACTGCTCTTAACGCCAAAACGGTTCATCTTACTACACTGAATCAGCTCATTTAAGGTAAATGGCTAATAACTTTGTTCAAAGGTGATTCTTAATCACAATCAAACTACCTCTATTTACTAACTGTTTTTTTGTTGTTGTTGTTACAGTACATCAACACATCAAGATATGGCTGCTCCGCAGAAATTTGTGATCCGTGTTTGTGTTGCAACAGATCTTGCAATGAAGCTCATTCTAACCGAGCGACCACAGTCAGTAGAAGAGCTCAAGAACATAATGCAACAAAAGTTTAAGCCAAGGCTGGACTGTGAGTTTACCCTTCAATATGAAGACCCTGACTTCGATGGACAGCTCAGTGTTCTTATGGATATTCAGGAGCTCCCTGAAAAAGGAACACTGAAAGTGGTGAGATCTGAAAGTGACGTATCCTCCACTGGAAGCTCCGCCACAGACATACTTCCGCATGTCCCTTTAAGACAGCATCAGAAAAATTGGCCAGATTGTTTCCCTGTGCCAACTTTTTCTTATGAAGTTGAGCATGTATGTGCACAGGGAAATGCTGCCTTTGAACGTTCTGGGAAGACACTGAAATTAACAAGAGCTCAAAAACACAACATCCTGGAAAACATGGCTGAAACGATGTACAACTTCAAGCCATATCCACATGACCAGGAAGTGGCTAAGGCTGCTGAAGCTCTAGTAGCAGCTCATCCATGCCTCAAAGAACATGGGAGTAAGAATGGATGGTATGGATGGAAGGTGGCCTTGAAGTTCAAGATGGGGAATTTTCGCACCAAGTTGGCCAGATCTGGTTGTGCAGAGGTCTCCATCAATGCAGGCAAGAGGAGCCGAACCAACCCTGAAAACGACCATCCTCATTCCAACATCAAAAGAGCAAGAAGAGCCGAGGTGAATTTCCTGCCCAACTTCCCCAGGGGAGAGAATGAGGAAACCTTGGAGGAAATGAGAGTACAAATCACACAAGAGACTGAAAAGACTGAGAGAGACCAGATACTGATTGAAAAACTCATGCACACAACCTTTGCCCTTCGCCGGCAACACATTGTTCAAGGAAGTCCAGGGGTGCGGGAATTCCTGGAGAACTGGCCGGCCTTGCGAACGCAGTCACAGGTCTAGTATGTATATAAATCTAGTATGTTTTAATTAGCAATAGTTAATAAAAGTAATTGATATTTAACATTTCATGTAGAAAATATCTGACAACTCATTGTTTTTACACCTAAATATTTATGTGTACAGGTGTTTGCAGAGTTTCATCGCATTACCAACGTGAATCTACGCAACCAGTTCTACTGTGAACTTGACCGCTACACACCAAAACTAGTTGCACTGTATCGACAGAAGTCCTCAAGGACTGGAAAGGGAGCAGAGGCACTGCGAGAGATGCTGAGAATTTATGACTTGGAGGTAAGTTTATGTTTGACTTCCATGGGGACAATGCTGATCATATGTGTTGTCATTACAGATTAAAGATGCCTTGATAGTAGTCAGTCATCCTGCTGAATCATAGATAGATAGATTACTGTTTTTAACGTAACTGAAGCATTACATTGCTATACCAGTGACACAGACTGGGCATGCCGGCAAAATATATATATTAATATTAATATAAGATTTGTTTTTCTTGTTTCTCAATCTAGGAAGAACGTGACATCAACATGCGACGCACTCTGGCTCTTCCGTGGACTTCAAGTCTCTCCTCTCGATGCACTGCCTCCTCTTCTCAAAGTCTTCCTCTCCAAGCACAGAGAGGTCAGGAGCTATGCTTCACTGTCACACACACACACAGTGACTGACCTCTCTGTGCTTGGAGAGGAGATTTGAGAAGAGGAGGAGGATGAGGAGGAGGAAGGACAGGAGAGGAGAGGAGGGGAGGAAGAAGAATGAGAGGAAGAGGAAGAAAGAGGACAGGAGAGGGGGAAGGGGAGGGAGGAGAGGAGGAGGAGTTAAGGAGGGGAGAGGAGGAGGAAGAAGAAAAACAGGACAGGGGGAGGGAATGATGATATTTAAAGTTACTTGGTGAACTTGTTAAGGAAGGAATACTATATATTTTGGCTCCGCAAACAAGAATTGTGTGACATCCTTCTGGATTGGTTATAATTGACTTTCTTGTGTTTTGCAGGGTGAAGATGAGATGGAGACCACTGACACACCGCTGGCGTTCCTCTCTGTGGCCCCTGACTGCACTGGTTCCATCAGCTTCAGCCTGGAGAACATATCCATCGTGATAGAGGATGATGTTGTTATGAGCGAGCTTCCCAGGTTGGCTGATGCATTTGTGGTGCTGCTTGGTTTAATCTATGCATTACACTTAGATTATCCAAAGAAACTCACTCACACCTTCACATTCATCCAGAAAGTCCTGCTGTGTCTGGATGATAACAAAGCACTGAAACCATGCCTACTCTCCCTGAAAAATGAGTTGTTAAAGGAGTAAACAAGCTGAGAAATGCATGCCTGCTGAGTGCAGGCATGCATTTCTCAGCTTGTTTAAATATAAATGTGATTCAGGTCAGCCACATTATTACAGCCATGTTGTTCTATTGTTCATTCTTAGATGTGTCTGATTTTTATAGACATGTCTGTTAAAAGGTTGAAAGCACTTTTGCATATGCCCAGTGGGCTTTTTATCATGATCATGGCCTCCTTGACCTCACTGATCATTAAGCCCTCAGTTGTAATGATGATTCAGTTATTTATTGATATATTTTATTATATTTATTATATTATATTATATTATGTTTTTTTTATTTTCCTCATTTGCACAAATTTAGATGTCTTCAAATTTAAATAGGCTTCTGAAATATATTTGTAAAATGAAGAAAAAAAGTTTGACTCCAGGTGTTGCACTTCAATGTTACTCATTTCATTTACTGTCATTATTCATTTCATTTCAGTTTTACTAAGCCTGATATACTGTTCTGAAAAGAAAAAAAAACTTAAAATGTAAGTTGTTATTGCCTTTTTAAAAGGTAGGTTTTAAGGTGTTGTTTTATGCCCTAATAAATTTTTGGAATTTTGACAGTAACACTTTAGTCAAGAACCTTTTATTGCATGGATGATGTTTTTCTTGCACAATCATACATACATGGTTACAGTTCTACAGTTACATGTACACAACTATATCTGCACAACTGTATTTGCACAGTTAGTTTTTTTGGCATGTCTTTGGGGGACAGAACCTCTCAGAAAACACAGCTCTCTGAAAACAGGTCATCTTACACATTTTAAGTTGGCAAGTGGTAAATATTTTTGAGTTCATAAATGTTTAATATTTTGAGTAGATACTATTGGTATTAATACATTGTGTTCAGTTATTTTTTTCAAGTCCATGCAATTTAGTTTTTATAAATATATTCAATCAGATCATTTAAGTATGAAGAAGACATAAATATTAAGTTAATGAAAATTTAAAAAGTTATATTGAACTTAGAATATAAATTAAGTCAACTGAACACACATTTTTAAAGTATATTGTAACTCAAAACATTTATTATGATAACTTAAAAGTTCTTACGTAATCAGTTACAGCACAAATTTTGAGTTTTCTGAACTTACTCGGGTTTACAGTGTGGTGGTGGTGGTGGTGGTGGTGGTGCTGGTGGTGGTGCTGGTGGTGGTGGTAGTGGGGGGGGGGAACTTTGCCAAATCAGGCAAAGTTCTTCTTTAAGAAGTTGATGAGCCCGTTGGTGGAGGCATCATGAGAGGTCACCTCACCCGTGTCCCCCAGCTCTGGCTCAATCTTCTTGGCCAGCTGCTTGCCCAGCTCCACTCTGATTGGTGGAGAGAGATGGAGAGAGAGATGGAGAGAGATATGGAGAGAGAGATGGAGAGAGAGAGAGAGAGAGAGAGAGAGAGAGAGAGAGAGAGAGAGAGAGAGAGAGAGAGAGAGAGAGAGAGAGAGAGAGAGAGAGAGAGAGAGAGAGAGAGAGAGAGAGAGAGAAAGAGAGACCACAGGAATTAGCGGGTCAGCAGAGGTCATGTGATGGAACAAGTTAGAGGGAAGAGGAATGTTCGGAATATAATGTTATTTTTTGTGTGCAAATTGCTGCCTCGATAGCCATAATGACAATGCATACTGTGCATACTGTACTGTACAGACTAAAAAGATAGCCGAAGATAACAACATTTTCAATAAACAAAAGACTTATTATTATATTATTATATTATATTATTAAGTATACCAGCATACCAGTATACCGGTATAGCAGTATAGTGTTGAATGTAGTCTGTGGTGTTGAGTACAAAAAGGAATACTGCAAAATGGAAACAAAGGAATCTGAATTTGTTTGCCTTTGTTTGATGCAGCACATATGCTGCATCCATAAATAAAAATGCTAATTCATAATATGACGCTCCTGGGGAACACGATGGGTTTCTGTTTACAGAATGATGTCATCTCATTTCCTCTCACTCACCCCCACTGGTCAAAGCTGTTTATCTCCCACATGACACCCTGGACGAAGATCTTGTGTTCATACATAGCTGTGAAAAAGACACAAGAACAAAGGTGGTCACATTCAGTCTAGACTGAAGAGCAGTTCAATTCAATTCACATTATCTTAAGTGACATAGCGGTTTTAATGCATTGTAATGCTTTTACTCTAAGTGCATTTTACTCGAGCGCATTATTATGATAATGTAGTTTTGCACTCAACGATCCTGTTAAGTGATTTTACTGTAAGTAAGTAGTGCAAGTTTAGTTAGGTGTCAGGGGCCATGTTTTATTGTTTAATCACTGACTGTATTTCACTCTAAATTTAGCCCTCTCGGCTTGTATTGGATAATGCTGTTCAGCCCATCCTCTGTATTACTAGGTCATATTGCTCTCACCAATAAGAGCCCCCAGTGTGTAAGGAGAAAGCTTCTTGAAGATGATTGAGGTGGTCGGTTTGTTTCCTTGGAACACCTACATTGGATAGAAACACCGCACGATGCGAATGAGTTGTAGCCCACAATCACTGCATGCAGTTTGAATATCTAAAGCGGTCACTAGGGGGCAGCCACTAATCGTTATGAGTGGTCTGGTCTGCCTTTGGTTAATGCTGTACATCTCAGCAGCAGTAATTTGCTGAACTTAGCTTTTGGGATAGTGAAGAATCTCCCAAATATAACTTACTCTCTATCACAGTTATTACACTTTTTCACAAAAGGTTCACAAAAGCAATATGTAAACTGCAGAAAAGAAATAGGTGTTGTAAAACGGTCATGTTAGTTCATTAAGAGTGCGTCCACTCAGTATTCCTTAAAGCTGAGTGTGAGTCTGCTGGACTGACTTTATGAGGCAGGATCTTGGCCAGGGCCTCCCCACTCAGCCCACTGGCCTCCAGCTCTGCCTTGGCCTCCTCCGTGGTCTTGCCTCTCATCAGAGCTTCTGTCTGCGCCAGGAAGTTAGCCAACAGGATCTGTAGCAACACAGCGCATGGACGCATATACCTCTGACTCCATCATGATAGTAAAGGACAGCATGTACACATACTTTATATACTTGGGGCAGTGCAGAGAGTGTCTGATGTAATATACTGTCATAGCTTTAGTTATTATGGTCTGTGTGCGTGGTACCTTGTGGTGCAGACGTTCTCTGATAGGGTGCTGGGACTGGGATGGGATGAGAAAGTCAGCCGGGACCATGCGAGTTCCTGTTGGGAAAAAAAAAACAACAGACAGAACTGTAGACGGCTGGTGAAGAACAAGGTCCACAACTTGACAGTTGAAACTTGCGAGCATTAGATAATAATGCAACAAATGCACCGGCAGTGTTTACTTGTCTGTCAGTAAGTAACGCAGCAACACCAGTATGACACTGAAAAGTAGAAGAGTTTTTTTTCACTTGATACTTGATACTGAGCCTCCCAGGCATGCAATTCATTCGAAACATTTTCACACATGGAGGCATATTAGATGTTTCTCAGATACAAAAAAAGATCAATACTTATAATGCATTCTGACCCTGGACAACCTGGGCCTGAGCCTTCGATCGGTACGGAGCATCAACGGGCAGGCACTTTCGTATCAGTCCCATCAGCCATGCAGACACGTCCAGCATGGCAGCACAACAGACCCTGTCCTGGTCCCTCTGTCTGACCGGGCTGCCTGTCCACCCGTCCGTACTAGCCTACCTTGGTGGATGAGCTGGTAGAAGGCGTGCTGTCCGTTGGTCCCTGGCTCTCCCCACACGATGGGCCCCGTGTGGTAGTTGACCCGCGTGCCCTGGTTGGTGATGTACTTCCCGTTGGACTCCATGTCCCCCTGCAACCCACAACACGAAGCTCACTGACCCAGAGCACGTGTTCCCTGACCAGAGCAGTGGAGCAGGCCCCACAGTGACACTCGGAGACTCAGGTGGTTGAATGCTTTGATTGAATTCTGGGGTGCCACAATAAGAGCGCATGCCGGAAGAATTTCAGGTGAAAGGATACCCACATTTGGGGTTTATGTAGATGATATAGTGGAAAGGTTATATAAATAACATGATGGACACACACCTGGCAGACTGAGTAAACACCATATCCCAAGATGCATCTCTGCCTGCACTCTCCACACAACACTACATACCCATAAAACACACTGATCCTGGCTACCTATTCACTCGCTTAGCTAATTTAGTATAAAAAAACAACAACAAAACAACATACATTATTCATGTTTTTTCTAATTTTCAGCCGGTCGTGACAAGTGGTGGACAAGCTCTGTGCACTAAGTAGGTCAGTGGCTTTTCTTCAATAAACAGAGAAAACTTCTCAGCTTAGTTCTATAATGAGCCGACACGTCTCCTGACAGGTTCCAACATGGCTGTCGGAGCTCTGGTACACAGCAGCTACAGGTCTACAGCTCATCTGTTGGACCAACGGGGGTTGGGGACAGACCTGCTGGAAGTACGCGGTGAAGCGGTGCATGTACTGGTCGTACGGCAGTATGGCCTGGGTCTCGGCGCGGTAGAAGTTGATGTACCAGATGCCCAGCAGCGCCAGCAGAACCGGGGCGTTCTGGTCCAGCGGCGCGCTGCGGAAGTGGTTGTCCTGGCGGGGGGGAAAGGCGGGTCAGGCCAGGCGTTGGTTAACGCCTCATCGACGAGGTGGGTGAGTGCTGCATAGCGATCGCGTTTTACGCTTAGCGCTTCATACTCACTACTTGGTCCTACTAACCATCCAGTGGGCTCCGGAGAGAAGCTTTTCAAAGTTGTCAAAGCCTGTGGGAGAAAGAGCAACGCATCGACAAGCCTTTATTGGTTCAACATGTGACGTGTGATGTGATATGACTGATGTGATGTTATTGGTTCACATTGGTTCACATATGATGTGACCGTTTATGGTGATTTCAGGGCTTCAGCGAGCTTCACCTTGGGAGGTACGTACCAATGTGCAGGGCGATGGACATCCCGATCGCAGACCACAGAGAGAACCTGCCGCCGACCCACTACGTAGAAGAAGAAGAGACCCACCGGTGAAGACACCTCAACCAGTGACTCAAACTTCAGCGTGCATCGGTAACCCTCACAGTCGTCTCATCGTAGCACAACCTTCGAGTACGGTTTGCCGGGTTTCCGTCGCTTTGGCGGAAACACGCTGCCACCTCAGCACGACGTACAGGGACACAAATAACCTGGCGGCCTCTGACATTCACCGTACATTACGGTGTTAAGTACAAAATGTGCCCTGGCAGCGCGGCCCCCCCCCCCCCTTCACAACGGCATAAAGGGCAGGGCGGAGACGACCGGCCCCCCCCGGGGACACACACACCGACAATGTATCTACGAGTGGCCGTCTGACCTTTTGATGCCGCCGCGCCGCCACGGTGACCTCTGCGGGGGAGAAGGTCGTTACCAATAATAACGGGCCACGTCTGAGCCGAGCCCCGCGCCCGCGGGGGGCTTCTGGTTACGCGGGAGCAGCAGCAGCAGCTGTGGGGCATCGCGCGCGCGAGCCCCACCGCCCGCCCGCCTGCCTGCCTGCCTCGCGGGTCAAACGTCTCTAGGCTATTAATAGGCCCGAGTAGCCCCGCGGTACCGAGGGGACTGGTGCCAGCGTGGTGGTACTCACATCCCAGAACTCAAACATGTTCTCCGTGTCGATGCCGAAGTCCTTCACTTTAGGCTGATGTGGAGGATGAGGTAAAGAAGAGAGAGAACAATGGAGAGGGGGGGGGGGAGATATAACGTGAATAAGAGAGAGAGATAGGGAGAGTTATAATGAGAGAGAGAGAGAGAGAGAGAGAGAGAGAGAGAGAGAGAGAGTGAACAGGTGAGTATTAAAGTGAAGAATGACAGAAAGATTGAAGAATGATTACATAATTGTTCAACTTTGGATAAATCATCACTCAGCAATTACTGCACAGAGTGACCCAATAGCACTTACCCCGTTGGTGGAAAGTGCAACAAAGTGCTTAGCGACCGCAGATTTCTGAGAGAGGGAGAGAAGGAGAGGAGAGAGAGAGAGAGAGAGAGAGAGAGAGAGAGAGAGAGAGAGAGAGAGAGAGAGAGAGAGAGAGAGAGAGAGAGAGAGAGAGAGAGAGAGAGAGAGAGAGAGAGAGAGTTACAGACTTTTACTACATGGTGAGTGTGTGTAGTACGGCGGAGTAGCAGTATATATAGTAGGAGTACATTATATCCTTCCTATATCCTCGGGCAATGCTCACATCCTTTGCGTGCTCGAGGAACCATTCCTTGGCAGACTCAGCGTTTGTGATGGTCTCCTGGGTGGTGAAGGTCTGCACAACAGAGGAAGTTTGATGATATACAGAGAAACACAGAGGTACCGGATGACCAAAGACAGAAACACTTAGAAACTCAGAGCTTTTAGTAAGCTAGAAAACTACTAGCCAGTTGGCCCATCCGTTTCTTTGTTGAGAACACTTTTGCACTAATAACTGGCTGGTGTTCAGTGTGAAAACAGAATACAATATCCTGCGGTACCACTTATCACAATGTCATGCTTTCACCCCATTATTACCATCATCATTATTATTATGGGCTGCGGTGGCTGGTCTAATCAGCGCTATCTGCCATGCCTGAAACATCAGAGCGATTGCACAGACACAAACGTCAGCATTAGCAAACCTCCAACCTTAGCTTGCGTGTCTCTAAAAGGCCCCAACACGGCGTCTCATCCATCAGCACAACCCTCGGGGCTTGTGCTGATGTTATTCCTGACCAAATAGCTAATTAGCCAGTCCTGTTTGGCTGGTTTTGGTTGTGCTCCAGAAGGCAAAAAATGATTCCCGTTGTCAGCTGTGGCCAACAAAATGAATCACAACACAACGTCGCTGTGGTGTGGGACGCGACGGCACGGCTCAGGACTCCAGGCACCTTAGAGGCGATAATGAAGAGGGTGGTCTCCGCGTTGAGCTGGGCCAGGGTCTTGGCGATGTGGGTTCCGTCGATGTTGGACACGAACCAGACGCGGGGTCCGCCTTTGGAGTAGTGCTTCAGGGCCTCCGTCACCATCAGGGGCCCCTTGAGGTGCAGTCGTGGTGAAAACGCACAGGTGATTGAATCAGTAGTGAGTCAGGTGTTTGTGGAAGGACATGCTTGTAAACGTACACAGAGCAGTGCATTTATTCAGTGTATTCATCCATTCACCAACATCTATTCATCTACATGTAAAAAGTTTCTGGAGGAGACAAACTAAGAATCCTACACAGAGCACGATGGAGACAGTCATGCCTACAAACACAGACGAAGAACGGACGAGGGACAAGGGAAAGACATGGTGAACAGAACAAGGTGACATGAATCTATTACACCAGGAAACAGGGAACGCTGGAGCAGTGCATGGTGTTGGCAGGAGGGAGACCACCCACTGGCATACATGAACAACATTGTTCTTCAAATTCGAGAAATATTGGCTTCACCCACAGCCGCACCAGAAGCACTCCATCTGCACTCACCAGATCAGATCCTCCGATGCCAACGTTGACCACGTCGGTGATGGCCTTCCCGGTGAAGCCCTTCCACTCCCCGCTGCGCACCCTCTACTCCCGTGGACGACACACACACACACACACCCCCCAAGCACACAACGGTCATACACTTGAACCCGGTTCACATCCACATTTGGGGCAGCCGCGGCCTACTGGTTAGGGCTTTGGACTTGTAACCGGAGGGATGCCGGTTCGAACTCCGACCACTACGAACGGCTGAAGTGCCTGTGAGCAAGGCACCTAACCCCTCACTGCTCCCCGAGCGCCACTGTTGGCAGCTCACTGCCTCGGAATTAGTGTGCTTCACCTCACTGTGTGCCTCACCGTCACTGTGTGCTGAGTGTATTTTCCACTAATTCACAATTGGGTTAAATGCAGAGAAATTTCCCTCACAGGATCAAAAGAGTAATTTCAAAAGAGTAACTCTTACATGCATCTGGATGTGCGGAGAGCGTTGGTTGACCTTTGAAAGAGAGCTCAAACGGCCGTGACGCAAAAAAACAACAACCAAACAACCAAATCTAAAATGAATATTTCATGTCGTGACATTGAAGTGCAGGGCCGAGGAGGCCAGTGCAGAGCGCGGGGGGGGTCTGGTCCTGAACCTCCACTCACATGGCAGAAGGCCTTCATCTTCTCCAGCACCGCGTTGACATCGGGCATCACGTCCTTGCCCTCCACCAGGACGGGGGTGTTGGAGCGGTTCCTCAGAGCCACGTGGAGCACCGCGCGGCCCTGTGCACACACACACCACCCGGGGGGGAGTCAACACACACACATGCACACGCACGCACACACACGCACACGCACGCACACACACGCACGCGCACACACGCACGCACACACACATGCACACGCACGCACACAAACGCACACACACACGCACACATGCACACGCACGCACGCACACACACGCACGCACACACACACACGCACACATGCACACGCACACACACACATGCACACACGCACGCACACACGCACACACACGCACACGCACACACACACACGCACGCACGCACACACACACAGACACACACACGCACGCACGCACGCACGCACACACACACACACACACACACGCAGGCATGCACACACACACACACACACACACACACGCACACAGACACATACACACACACACACACGCACACACGCACACACACAGATGAGATGAAACAAAGACACACCACAACACTGACAGCAAACTCTGACAAAAATGTTAAGAAATTAGAAGTTTGTACTTATATTACGCTATGTAAAAGTTGCTGTGTAAAATATGTCAGTGGGCCACGCACATCCTCTTCTTAGCTAACCGGGGACCTTATTGTAAAACGTGTTAAAGCTCAGCCAAAGGTGGCCTCAACACCTTTCAACCCCAGCAGAAATGTCCTCCGTCCTTTCCAGCCCTCCCAACATCCTCGTCCTTCTCCGCCACGGTCGTATGAAACACGATTAAAACAAAAGTTTTACAGGAGGAACTCACGAACAAACTCCAAACGGCAAATATCAATTTCAGTTGAATAATTTATTTCTCCTGCACCGCCCGCCCCCACACTGTCCTCTGGCGGAGATCACCACCGTCTTCCACTCCGCCGTTACACTCCGTTCCTGTTGCTGCCGACGAGCGCTGATCTGATCCTGCCTGCACACGTGCGTGCCGTCTCTCGCCCGGGGGGCCCTGCAGCGCTCGGCTGGCTGGCCCACCATCCTCCTCCTGCCCCATGATGGACCCCTACGCGTGTTCCCCAGAACACAGCAGCACCGCGCGTCTGGTCGGCAGCCAATCTAAAGTGTGCAGGTTGTGCCTGTCTCCCTCTCACTTCTCGCTTCATCTCGCTCCACTGAGCCCCCCCCACCCCCGGGTGCTCTCTTCCAGGCTGCCCTTTAGGATCTGAAAGCAAACCCCATCTGATGATACCACCCCCGCTGTGTGGAGCGGTACATCTCATGTATCATGTGTCATCATACATCTCACCTCCAGATACATCTCATGTCAAGACCCCCCCCCCAACACATCGAGGGTCTGCCAAATGACTGAACACATATTCTTCTTGTTGTCTTGCATTTGGGCTTTTGACCTGTAGCACGTGCTTTGACCTTGACTGACCTTTAACAACGCATGGTTTCTCAGGTTCATGTATCCTGCACTAGCTCGACTCTAACTGCAATGGTTTGACGATATCGTTGTCATCCTTGCTTGCTCATGTGCTTTGCGGTACTAAATGAGGCTGTTACGTTATGGTGACCATGCAGGAAGAAGAGTTTGGTGTGCAATGCTGCACCTCTGTGAAGTTGATCTTGTCTCCAGAGAACATCTTCTCTCTGGCAGCCTCCACACCTCTTGACTTGGCCTGAAAACAAAATAAGGAGATCTGTTGGTGTACCTGGAGGTAAAATATAAATACATATCCACACAAACGCACAGACACATACAAATAATTGCACACACACACACACACACACATGGGTGTGCACACAAACACACACACACACACACACACACACACACACACACACACACACACACACGCGTGTGCACCGAAACACACACACAAACACACACATAGAGTTAAAACAAGGTGCATGTGCTTGTTGGGAAAAATAACAGATTTCAAAATGTGCCAACATCGTGTGGAGAAGGTGAATGACTGACGAGAACGGTGACTCACCAGCTCCACCAGCATCTTCTTGACTTCATCGGTGATGAGATTCTTGGAGTAATCCAGGAGAATGTCTCCTTCCTCGGTCTTCAGTGTTGTGCTGTGATCCCCAGAGCACAAGGAAGACACAAGGCAGCGATAATCCAAGACAACAATAACGACAGGGAAAGCCAACACTCCATTAATAGCTGTGCGGTAATGTTGTGTCTTATGTTACAAAATTAAACGCAAACATAATGCAACAGTTGTTCTGTTAAATCTCCTTCTGAAGTGATAGCATAAGTTTCCATACAGTCAACCAGAATACCCATTTTAAATAATGTAATCATACACTGATTTTCTGCATGCTGTGTGGGTTGCGTCTCTTGCTTGGCATTGAAAAGCCTTCTATTATTATCAACGCAACATAAACGCTTAACATTGTTTATGGCAGATGGATACCTGAACTTGTTGAATCGCTCCTTGTCAGCCTCAAACATGTGCCTCAGGTTGAGGTTCGAGGAGTGGGCCGTGAACCATTCCTGCAGCTTAAGGAAGTTGGGATCTTGCGTGAGGCCCATGTTGTCAGTGCTGGTCTTGGCGCGGTCTGTCGTTTTGCTCTCTGCTAAGCCTGGCTGGAGTGGCAGGGAGCAGTTCAGGGTGAAGCCCATTTGAAGGGCAACCGGGCTGACACCCGGCAGGCCACTCCCACACGCGGCCCCGGGTCCGGGAGTGCTGCATACCACCCTGCTCGTGTAGAAGGTCAGCACGGTGCAGCTTGTGTTCAATCTGTTCAGTCAAAAAAAAATAAAATAAATAAATCAACTGCTGTAGCAGAGTAGGACCTTGATAACCGGATTGATCAGAAATTAGGACCTTGATAACCAGATTGATCCGAAATTAGGACCTTAATGTTGTAGGCTGTACAATACAATATACATGGAGATGTGGTGTTTGCATTTCATGAATGCACATAATTGTAGCGGCATGTTTTGTAATGTCTTTATGAACTTTATTGGGATATTTAGTTTGTAAGTGTTTGAGTCTTTAGTTTTGTAAGTGTTTTATTTTGTTTACTCTCACTGACCAAAACCTATGAAAGAGTGACAGGACAACAGACTGTAATAATGACAGGACATACAGAAGTTAAATAATAATCTTTTGTCGCCCTCACGCGGTGTACCTGTAATTCAAGTCTAATTTTAACCTAAATTCGGCCACTAGGTGGCGACCATCACTGCAAATTATCGTTCAACGCAACAGTGCCGTCATAACTTTATTTTTTCCTTAAACATTTCAGGAAATCGTCCACCCTTGCTCCATACACCACATGATTGCAACAGAAAACCGACCCAATTCAGTTTGGCACACGTCTTATGATATACTATATTATATACACGTTACTAAAAAAGGGAGTCACCGGCCGTGGTGTATATTTCCCCTGAGCTTTGGCGCCCCCGCAGGCCAGACGAGGAACCGCCTCCTCTCGTCCACACAGACAGGGACCGCTGTCAGGAGGGAGGACTCCCAGCGCCGAGGTGAGCGACGTGCTTCTTAATTCACACCTCTCACACTTTTACTCCTGTTTTACTGATGCACGCCGTGCTCCACCGAGCACAGTGGTGTCGGCCGTGGTCGGCTTTTTAAACGCATCCAGTGCGCTTGCCTGTTAGTGTTCTCTCTCTCTCCACGCTCAGAAGAGTGTCGCAGAGAGCTAGCTCGTTAGCTTAGCATTAGCACCCGCTAGCCCTGCTAGCGCAAGTCTACCCGTCCGCCTAGCCAGGTCCGGCTAACCTGGCTAACGGTCCTGCCTCGGCTGGCTCTGCGTTGCTGTCAACCCGGTGAGAGCCAACACGGACAGACGGTGCGGGTGTGCCAGCCTTTGTTCCTAAAGCGTTGGACGTGTTATGGTTTTGTTGCGTGTTATCGCCACCATTGCAGCGGAGACGCCTGAGAGCGGAGAGCGGAGAGAGAGTTGAGGGCGTTAAAGGGCCGTTAACCAGCCTGCGACATAGTGTTCCCGGGACTGGGGCCGTGGCGTCTCGCAGAGTTTCGGTGAAACCGCCTCACTGCGCTTGCGGGGGATTCCTTTGCACCTTCCTGCTAAATAGTGGTCTGGCTCGTCACTGTGTTGCAGCAGGTATTCATCATCAGGTGTGTATCACAATGCATTGGGTTGAAGCCAGGCTACATTGGCTTAGTGAGCTGCTGTGCAAGTATATATAGATGCAAATAATTACAACATCCAACATGTGAATAGGCAATTTCCCTCAGGGATCAATAAAGTATGTCTGTCTGTCTGTCTGAATGATGGGTCAATGATCAATGTGATGAGTATGTAGGTGTCGCCTTTGCATCAGATTCTGCCAACCAGTGACCTTTGGTTGATTTGAGATGCTTAGTGTTTGTAGTTTAACGCTGCGTGGTTTCAATGGTGACGGTATGCGTTTGTTGTTAATGGGCGTTCTTTACATTGTAAAAAGGATAACATAGCAACGCCCACCCTTCAGCTGGGGTCCCGGTAGTCAAACACAGGACCCCCACTTTGGGCCTTGCTTGCATGTAAAACCTTGGGTTGGGTCGCTGCAGAACTAAAGCCTCAGTGGAAGTTATTGTGTTTCAATGGTCTTTTGAATTGTGAAAGTCGTGGGGGCGTTGCCCTCTACAGTGAACATTTATAGCCTATACCAGAAGGTTATTTTATGAAATGTTGAAATCAGGGCGAGCAAGTTTGCCGTCTTCCAACCACAAAACCATTTTCCCATGTTTTTTTTTAATGTACCAATTCTCGTTTGATGTGATGAGTCAAGTTGTAAAGTATATGACAAGTCCTAACATGACTAAAGTCACAAAGTTGGTTTGTTTTTAGAGCTGCTAAATCATGTTGATATTCAATGAAGGATTCAGTCAGTTATATTTTCTGTTACCCTATTAATAAAGCTAACAGTCACGGCCTGAGCTGAGGTGCTTGATTATATTTGGCTTGTGCTACAGGTTTCGATCCTATTCAGCACAACGTCTTGGTTGTCACCTCCAGGCTTGGAGTTGTTTTCGTTGCCGCTAGAAAGCCCCATCTCTAGGCACAACACTTTTCCTCATCCAACACTGAATCCGGATGCACGTGTGAGGAAGTCAAACCTAGAGTCACAAGATCTCTGTTTGCGAGTCCCTCGGGGTGGAGGTGGTGGTGTTTCTGGTGGAGGGGTGAGGATAGCACAGGCCCACGTTGTACCAGCGCCGTCTCTGCAGGCCAAAGTGATGTTTTCCTTCAACAAAGCAGCTTTCTAGATTCTCCTGTGGTGCAGCTTCAGAATGTGCAGTTGACTGTCACAATGGAATCTTTGCTGGGTGGGGTGACCAAGGTTCACATTTCAAGGAGCCCGCTTGGTGGAATTTGACTTTTACTGTTGTCTAGTATATGAACCATGTTGGTTGTAAGAAATGATATGCTTGAATATCTGGTGACTCATTTTTTCAGCTTTATTCAATTCCGTCTCTTCCTTGGGGAGACTTTGAAAGAATTTGTCCGTGTATAGTCTGTTCCCTTTGTAACTTTGGTTCGACAGCCATATCCCCTGAGATAAACTCTCAGATAAACTTTAGTACCTTGTGAGGAGGATGTTCTTGATAAACAGGTGTAGCTTAAAGTCACCTTCAGGTCTTGGACATGGTTTTCATTGTGCAAGCATTTATTCTCAAATTTGTGAGGATGTTTGAAAATTTGCTGACATATCTGGAAAAAATTGAAAAAATACATAGGCGAAATATTATATTTAATATGCATGTTCGAGGTAAAACAGTTTGCGTGTTACATTCCACTTTCACTGACTGAACCATAAAGACAACAAATGGCAAACAATGGGCCCCAAATTTGTAAGGTGGTTCATCCCTATGTTTCTGTGTCTCAGTGTTGATATGGAAGCTGTAACAATGACACTTTTCCAGCCAAAGCACTAGAAAGGTTTGATGGGCTGACCCACATTTGATGGGCTGCTGTGTCGACCTGTCAGTCTTGGGGTTCACACGGTTGGGGAAGTAAGTGTGGAAAACGAACGGCGAAGAGGAGAGGGGCCTGCTGGGGGCCTGACCGTGGGGTTCGTTGCTGACAGTCTGTGGACGCGGGGCCTACGGGCTCCCTCAATAACATGACGGCGTAGGCTCTAAACGGGCGTAGTTTATACTGATGAAGCAATGAATGTCCGACATTTGAGGTGTCAGTGGTGCAGGCTGTGGAGTCGCAGGGTCAGACTCTGACAGAAGATGCCGACACCTGTTGCAAGGATGGTGAAAGACATGGCCTGAGGACAGGGAGGTGTTCGTCTTGATGTCATGCCGAAAGAAATATACAAATGGAGTGCTCAACATTAACCTGATGCAAAACAGTGCTTAAGAGAGATTACAGTGTTTTACATCCAGTCATTTAACAAAGATAGGGCAACCAATTAATAATTTTGTCCCATTGCCAGAGCGAGCGAATGAGAGCAATTACCAATGAGTGGACTCTTGACAATGTATCTCATATGTTGGGTAACACCATGCTATTGGCAATTATTTCTCCAGCCTTTGTGTTGGAGAGGCAAATGTATGTGTCTGCGCTCCCCATTGTGCAAGGATTTTCCATCAGATGGACGAACGTAATCCAACACTGTTGCTATTCCAGCCCAGAAATTGGCTTCATCCTGTGTTTTTGGTTAAGGTTGCACAGCTGTTCCATCCACTTCTTAATGAAAGCAATATTCTACCGCAAACACAAGCAGAAAGGACCCCGTGTGTTGGCTCGACGGAGGAGACGGTCTCCAGGTGAATCAGACGTGTGGGGTCCTCCATCATGAGAAAACTCATCTCCAGGGACGCCAGCTCGGGTCCAGTGAGTGAGCAGCCCGCTTTCCTTCGCCCCACGGCCAAAGATTCCCAGTGAGATTCATTGGCTTTTGTGTGCGGCGATGACTGCAGCCTTCAAGAATGCAGGCTACCTTACAACCCTGCGGTAACGTGACACCTTGTGCATTTTTTGTTCCTTTTTTTAAAACCCATCCTATTATTGGAAGTTCCTAATGCAGTGCGCCGTGGCTGCAGCGCCGGTATGGATTGCGCAGGGCGTCTTGCTCAAGGACACTTAAGCAGCAGGGAAGGCTTGCTGACAACTGTGGACTTAAACACAGGTACTATATTTATTTGAAGAGCAGTCAAGATGCCACACTGTGCCCTTTTTTCAAGTCAGACTGTTGACACATTCATGTCATATTTCTTTTCCATGCATTGAGGTTGCAATGTTCCATTCCAGTTTCCTGTGGAGATGATTATCTATCAAAGAGTCATTTGAATGCCGAACATATTCAGCGTTTTTCGAGAAAGAAACCCTCCTCAAAGGGCTTTGGCCGATTAACGTCAAACTGTAATGGATGCTTACTCTAATCCTCGTTTAGCAACTGATTGGAAATGCGCTTTAAAGTACAGCTCTCTGAACGAAGGGAGAAGCTTGCCAAACAAACACAAGCACAAAAGAATGCATTTATGGATGTCAGATGTTTGTGATCCTTCATCAGCTATGAAGGCACAAAGCACATTCATTAAAGTTGCAAATCACATGCATGTAAATTGCTTCTTTTACATACATGTTGATGAAACCTGATAGACCGGGTCCTTGTTAGTCATGGGACCACGGTTGTGTTGGTTTTGGGGGGGAAAAACCAGGCCAGAATGTTCTCAACGCTTCACAGCAACTTGACATAGAATATCACTTCCTCGGTCAGGGTGGCTGTGGTCCTGGAGACTCGGTCCTGGTTAAAGAAACAGCAGGCGTGCAACACTTGGTCGTCGTATGTGCTTCCACCCTGCCCCAGTGTTCTTTATGAGCGGCGCCGACGGCTGCCCTTATGCTTGTTAAAAAACTGTCGGATTCCCCAAATGCACTCGAAGCTGCCGGCAGGTCGATTGACGGTCGACACTACGATTTCAGGCGGTCACACAGCAGGCAAGTCTTCTTCCGAGTTGATTTTGATAAGTCACGGTCTGTGTGTGCCGAAGTCGACCAGACTTTTGTGTCACCATTTTGAGACTCTTAAGAAAAAGCTGGATTCCTCCGGCCATATCAGTTTGTTTGTCTTTTATTTTGGCCGCCGTGTGGATGTTGAAACGCAGGCTTACGCCGGCGTCCCAGACCTGTCTCCAGACCTCCAGCCCCGCGCTTTGTTCCAGCAGCCCGCATGCTATTTTTATTAGCGCCATAAGCTACTTACAATGTATGCTATGTCATTACAGGTTAACCTAATACTACCCAGCCTGTCGGCCCCCTCCTGCCTAATGGCTTTTTCTTTCTGTCGTTTGTTCCTTTTTTCTTTTTTTTTTTGCTTTACGTCCATTCAGAGATCTATGGGTCGGCATTGTGTACACAGCTTTTTGTCAGCTACAAACAAATATTTTTCATTCCTTGTATCCTTGTACCTTCCAAAGCAAGATGAGACTTAAGCCAGAGACCACAGACCACAAGCTGTACAGACTCTGAATCCCTGATACTGAAAATTAACCAGCTTTTGACCTGTGTGTGCGTGTGAGTGTGTGTGCGTGTGTGTGTGACACAGTGCCTTGTGTTGTACCAGCGAGCCAAGCCTGACTCGCGCTCCTGTCACACACAGTTGCTCACGGCACTTGTCCTGTCATTGGTGCTGCTCTCCGGAGCCTCTCTGCTGACCCGGGGCCCTCACCACATCCCGGGAATCCCCTGGTAGAAACCAGCCATCACGGAACACTCCTATCGCTTTAGCATGGAGGGGGCTGTGGCCTGTACATCTACATCTTTTCTTCACAATGTTGCCGGGATGCGTTTTGTTCTTTCGTTTGCTTCCTGACAAATTCTCTCGCTTCATTTGGCAACAGATGTACAACGGGGCTTTTATTTATTTTTTTATTTGAGGGGGAATTGAACCTTTTTTGCCTGCAGAGTGTCTAAAAGTGTCCCATCGGGGAGCACTGGGCAGCTGTTTTGCTCCAGCGGGCTGAAATAGACTTCACGAGTGGGCTATAGTTGGGCCTGTGGCTGGAGTCTGAGACCAGAGTGTGGCTCTTAGCGGCAGCCCATAAGGAGCTGTCAGCGTGTGCAACAGCTGTAGCATCCACTGTGCCGAAGCCCTCACAGGCACAGAGACACATAGACGGAGAGAGGGAGGGAGACATGGAAACACACAAAGAGTCGGATCTCTATTGACAGAGAGCGTAGCTTATGGGAGATATAGCTAAGGGGAGTTTTGGCTCCGTGTCCATTATTTGCCTTTGGCACGGCTGAGTTTTGCTCAGAGCACACTGTCGAGCCAATAATGTACGCGCGCTCTTGTCTGTTGGGTTGCTGGTCAGTCCTCAACTCCCCGAAGTGAAAATCTATACCTGGAGAATCTATACGATAACCGCAATCACTGTGAATGGCATCATGAAAACACCATCTACAGTATTTACTGTATAGGAGTTCTGTGGAGTGGGGTTTGGTATGTCTGGACAGCCATGGGAAGACGTTGGTAGGTTGGCTGCTTGCGACGTAGGCTACTGATTTGCTTCTTAAAAGTGAACCTTTTTGACCTCCCTCAACAACTAGTGTGAGTTCTCTACCAATGCACACAGCAGAACATCAGATCATGTGGATTGATTTTAACATCAGATGCAAGCACCTCTCAGCCTGCAGACCGTCCTAGTCATGTGACCCCCCCCCCCCCCCCCCCCCCCACCCATTCCGCTTCACCACGCGCATCATGGTGGGCCTCCGGTCTCTCACACCGCAAGGCCGTGGCTGGCAGAACGGCACGTACTCGGCGGCAAAGACGTCTTCGTCGCTCCTTGGGCCGGAGCGTGAAACTTGATTGGCTGAAGTTAGTTCGTCTGTTGAGGCAAACGCTCCCGCCCACTGAGGTCGTGGGTGCTGGAGGTCCAGCGTGAAACAGAAGGTGGAGTCACGTGATCAGGATGGCCTCCAGGCTCAGTATCAGTGTCCTCCCTATCAAAACAATTATGGTCGCCCTGGACAACGCCTCAGAACCCTCCCCCCCCCCCCCCGCCCATCTTCATTTCATTTGCCAGTTGTCTGTCCGCCCCCCCTGTGGCGTCCTCTGCAGCACGACGGTTAGAAAGCAGACAGACAGGTAAATCATGCCGCGGCCGGACAGGGCTGTAACTGGCGACAGAGTGGTGGCCCCAGGAAACCCAAGCCCTCTTTCCTGTTGAGCTGCAGCAGCTGAGCCCCGGCTAGCGGAGGGAAGCGGAGCTAACATTAGCCCCCGAGCGTGGCTGGTGGCGGAGGGAAGGGCGCTAAACCTCACTGGCGCAGGGCCAGTGCGCTGCCTGCGCTCCTGTCACATGTGTTTGTTTGGGTGCTACGGCTAATGAGATATGCTAACTGGCTGCGCGTGAGTGTGTGTGTGTCTGTGTGTGTGTGTGTGTGTGTGTGTGTGTTTGTGTTTGTGTGTGTGTGAGAGCGTGTCTGTGTGCGTGTGTGTGTGTGTGTGTGTGTGCATGCATAGGTGTGTGTGTGAGAGCGTGTGTGTGTGTGTGCGCGCTTGCGTGTGTGTGTGTGTGTGTGTGTGTGTGCGTGTGTGTGCGTGTGCGTGTGTGCGTGCGTGCGTGCGTGCGTGTGTGTGTGTGGGGGGGGGGGTTGTCAGCACTGTCTTCTGGCGAGTAGCCAAGGCTGCTAGCTGTACTGAGAAGCTTTCTGAACTCATTAATATTGATGGCGTGTCTGTTTGTATTGGGAAAGCCTCTGCTTGTGGGCTATTTATTCTGACTAGATGTGTAGCTGTTAGCGACTCTGTAACAGAGGTTCAACGATGGAACCTGTTGGTGAAGAACAAGCCAGGGGTGATCAGGGGTGCTACAACTGTAGGACCGTAGTTCTCCATAGATTGGTTGTTCTGCACACTGGTAAAACTGGTCCCGGTCAAACAAAACATTTAGGGGATAACTATATGTAGCATAAAAAAACTGCACAGTTACATTCTGCGCAGCCCTTCATGTTTACATGAAGGATGTTGACTATGGCATTCCTGAGTGTCAGGCTTTGGAACAGCTGAGAATGTGGTCCATACTGTAGATCAACAGCTGTCTCCCGCTAAACAATGGCTCAGTGTTCACCGTCCTCAAATTAGTCAAACAAGAGGGAATGGACACATTTCTGGAGTCCACTGTGTCACACTGTGATCACTGCCTGGTCCGTGGCCTAGGTGAAGTGTCTCCGTGGTTGTTCCCCAGCTATTGTAGCTTCTGTCTCCCTCCTTATATCTTGGTTACTTTGAAGTCATTAGTGGCCCGAGCACATTAAAAAAAACTACTACTTTAATAACGAAAAACATGAAGAAACAGCCAAAACTGTTGCTGTGAGTGTATTTTGTATACATTGTTTGGATGTTGAAGTAATTAAAAAAGGGATGTATTGCACATGGGCATATCGAAGTGAGAACAGCCTTTTATGTCATACGTTTATGTTATGTAATCAAAGCAGGCAGACTACTGTATACTAGTAGAGAGTGCTTCTCCTTTCCATTTGTTGTGGTGAGCCTCTGCCCTCTTGCCCGGTCCCGAGTGTCTCTGTGTTCTGTATGACACACTGAACCCCCCCCCCCCCCAGTCTCGGACTCTGGCTCCGCATCCCCCGATTCCTGTCTCTCTCTACCTCGTTCCCCAAACTCTCAATATGCCTAATATGCTGTTTACAGCGTCAGCCAGCACTTGTGGGGGGCATCTGGCTTGTCTCTCCGTGTGGCTGTAATCCCTGGGATTTGGAGGCGGTGGGCCACTTGTTTGCACTAGTTAGCCTGGTGTGCTCTCAAAGCCCCGGGAGTCTCGCAAAATGACCAGCGCATGCCGTTTTCATTATTCCAAGGTTTAGCGCCAGCGCCGAGGTAGAGAGAGACAGACTCTCCTACCTCACAGAGAGGTGGAGAGTGCCTCGCTCCGGGAGACATTGCGAGCCGACGACTGAAAAGGTTCTCAGTTTAGCGTGGGACTGTCCAGTTGGAAGAGGACTTGGATGGACTACTGCCCCACACGCTCTCAAGCAAGGCATGCCTCTCGCTTTTGCTAGAGGGTTCCACGGCCCCTGGAGCACAAAGACCTAGGTGCCCTGTGTGTGTTTTGGTCCATGACCCCCGGGTCCCCCCCCCCTGGACCTGGTCTCCCTGGCGATGCCGGTAAATAATGTGTTCCTAGAGGACGTGGTGTGGTTATATAAGGCCAAGGGAAGGAAGAAGTGGGAAGTCTGCCTCTGCTGTTCCCTTTATGACGAGGTCACCGGTTTCCCTTGGCCCTCGTGTGTGTGTGTGTGTGTGTGTGTGTGTGTGTGTGTGTGTGTGTGTGTGTGTGTGTGTGTGTGTGTGTGTGTGTGTGTGTGTGTGTGTGTGTGTGTGTGTGTGTGTGTGTGTGTGTGTGTGTGTGTGTGTGTGTGTGTGTGTGTGTGTGTGCACAGTGACAGATGGCCGTCCTGAGTGTTTGCGGCTCTCACACTGTTTTTTTTTTTTTTTTTTCTCCTCGACTTGAGGAAGGAAGTGGGATTTAAAGGTCACAGGAACATCTGTAACCAGCGCGTGTGTGTTGAGTGTCAGGCGGTCAGCGCGACATGGCAGCGCTGTCTCGGGGCTGGAGCCAGGCCGCCACGGTGGGGTCTCTGATCTCTGGTGGTTCCACACCGTTGGGGCCAATGGCTCCGTGAGATAACACGGCCTATTGAGAAAACTTTCCACAGCATAACAGCCCCGTGGCCACGCAGCCCCGTGTGCATCTGGCAGATAAGTTCTGTGATGTCGATGGTTTGTGTCCGGCCGGGTGTATTATTCTGGTATCCGCTATCAAGCCAGGACTACAGAACAAGATGAAAGATTACAGGGGTTTTCGTACTTTTGGTTTGGTGGTTTGTTTTGCATGGCCCTTATCGATGTTAAAAGCAGACACCGCTCACAGAACGCGGCGTAGTTTGTGAATCAGCCGCTGGAGCTGGTTATGAACAATGTTGAGGGATTATTTTTCGATGAAGTTACACGCTGGCACTGAACTTGCTTTCCTTCCACCAAATGAAGTGCGTTCACCCGCGCAAACATAAAACATTGCCACGGGCCTGCTCATGAAAACATACTTCTGAGCAGATCGAGCATTCTGTTTCTTCCTTTTGAAGAGTACTACCAGACTGTTGTGTTAAACACTTAGTCTTGATTCACCTACCCCCACCGTCATCATCAACCCATCACCCAGGTTCAACCAGAACCTCGCGGGTTTGTTGTTTGATGACTACTGCGTCGGTGATGGGAGGTTGAGTTGCAGATATTCTGCATAACTTGCACCATGGGCTGGGCTGGGGGGGGAAACGGATAACAATGCACCTCAGAGGCTGGCGCGTCTCGCCAGCGCTCGGCCCATTCTGAATGGCCGCATTGTGAGTCATCGAGCGGTGAATGTCAACAGACCCCTCAGTGTCTGCTGACCCCGGCCGCCGGGCAGAACCGCGGCGATGTTCTCGTGAGCCCGGGCCGTTGTCAGGAGTTCTCCGGACGCGCGTCACACCGCCTTGCTCTCCTCCACGGGGGGGGGCGCCCCTCCGTGAGACTCTGGTGGCGCCGAGCGGACGCCGTTTCAGCGTGACGTCAGACCCCGCCCCCGAGCACCTCCCATGTTCAAAATTCAAAACGCCTCGTGTCGTAAAGTGTGTCAACAAAAGCATGCAGCTGGGCGAGTCAAAGTCGCGGCTTAATGATGCTCACTCCATGCGCATACCCATGCTAACCGTGCGCTCTTGTGTCTGCTTGTCCTTCTCCTCACAGGAAAGGATCCAGAGGCCTTACAGATACGGTTCTGCTTTCGTTGCTCTAATCTGTGTCTGCAGAGCGCCGACCCCTGTTCTGGCAGCTCACTAGTGTTCCTGGTGAGTATCAACTACCTCAGCCAGACGACCAGGGCTGTGAGGACCAGGAGCCCCGCCCGGTTCACCCCGATAGGAGACCCCCGGAGGGACGGCCTGCTGCTCCGGTGAAGAGACGCACACACACACACACACACGGGACCGTGGAAGAAGCCCCACATGTTCCGCACGTTCCCCTCGATGAAACGCTGCTCCTTAGAGAGGTTCTGAGACGGACTGGTTCCGTCGGGTCTCTCCTGGTCTCGGTCCCTCGCTGCACGCGGGAAGGTCTGCGACGGCTCGCCTCGCTGCTGCTGCTGCTGGTGGTGGTGTCGCTCTGGTGCTTTAGTTTGCTGGTTCTCGCCCGCTCGACCGGCTGTCGGACAGTGTCCACATCCCTACCCTTTTTTTTTTTTTTTTTTTCATGGCAACTTTTTAATAGATTAGTTGGCTGTTGTTGTTTTTTTTTTTTATTTGCGGTGGTATTTCTACACATAGGTGCACACATCTGTGTGAATATACTCTGAATACCTTTTTTCTGCGTCCATCGGGACAAAGTTTTGCACCTTAAGAACTTCCACTCGCACCGTAGATCCCAGTGCTGGAGTGACTGCCCCCCCCCTGTCCTCCTTTATGCCCCACGTCTGTAAGCTAACCTTAGGGGCCCCCACCCGGGCTGCCGGGCCCACCTTGTGTCCTCGGTGTGTCGGAGGTCCGCTGCAGCCGGGCTGCATGCAGGACGCGCGCTGAGGCCCACCCACCCCCCCCCCTCGGTTTGCGACGGTGGCGTCCATCTCTAGTAGTCCCCCATTCGAACCCGAGTGAGATGAGCCTCTGGCAGGGGAACTCCTGAGGTGAGCCTTTTGACTCGACGTGAATCTCCCCCCCCTTGCGTGCCGTCGCCTCCTTTTGTACGCCCCGAGGTGGACGCCCCCACCCCCCCGACGGTGAGCATAGAGGACCCCCCGCGGCGCCGGATCGTGTGGTGCGGCCGCACCGCGCATGTTCAGCTGCAGCGCGCAGGAAGGTAAAATGGACTACAAGCGGCGCTTTCTGCTCGGCGGGTCCAAGCAGAAAGTCCAACAGCACCAGCAGTACCAGATGCCCGAGCTGAGCCGGACCCTCAGCGCCCCGCTGGCCTCCTCCTGCTCCGCCTCCTCCTCGCCCATGGGCCCCGGCGGGGGCGTGGCCCCCGGCGGCCCCGCCCAGCCCTCCGGGACCACCACGACGACGACGGCGGTGGCGGACATCCAGCAGGGCATCTCCAAGTACCTGGACGCCCTGAACGTGTTCTGCCGCGCCAGCGCCTTCCTCACGGAGCTGTTCAGCAGCGTGTTCAGGAACTCCCACTACTCGAAAGCAGCTATGCAACTGAAGGATGTGCAGGAACACGTCATGGACGCGGCCAGCAGGCTCACCGCCGCCATCAAACCCGAGATCGCCAAGATGCTGATGGAGCTGAGCGCCGGGGCCGCCAACTTCAAAGACCAGAATGACTTCAGCTTCCAAGACGTGGAGGTGGGTGTTCCTCCTGGGGGGTTGATGCACACACGCACGCACGCACCTACGCACGCAAGCACACACGCACACACGTACACACACACCCAAAGGCGTAGGTGCTTGTTTGAACATCGTGTTGACGTAAACATGTCACGGAACGCTGCTCTTCGCTCCACGTCAGGCTCGGTGAATCACCAGCCGGTGACATTCAGGTTTCCTGTCTGCTCTCTTGAAGGTAGTAAATTGACATCCTGCAAGCCGTGCGGCCAGCAACGCCTCTTGTTGTTCTTTAGCATTGTTCCCTTGGTGCTTCAACCCACGTGGAAGACCCGATGCTATCGAGCTGAGCTCACTCTGTAAATACACTGGGATATATTATAGGTTTCATGTTGTTTGTCATTTGGCCTACAAGCCTGGATCACACAATAACAAAAATGTTGGAATCTAATACTTTTTTTGACTGATGTCAGGCCAATGAAAGATGAGCAGATGGTCTATCGCAGATTCTGACCACGGCTTTTGTGGATGATTAAACTGATGTATGTATTTATATCGTTATTCAAGTTAAATGGGCACTAGTTGGTTAATGGAAAGAAACTCGTATGGCTTTTTAAAAAGACACAGTATGTCCTTTTTCTTTGTTGCTAAATCTCTTCCTTAATTTGTGTCCCCAATGTATCCCATAATAGTCCCCATATTGCGTCAATTGTTCTTCTTTGCAGCTAGCATGTGAGTGTGGGTGATCTGGAAACAACATCCTATACACAATCGACACATTGTGCTGAGTTAGTCAAATGAAATCACAAGAAGGCAATCCATCCATGCTGTCGCTACATGTCATCAGTGAAACACGTCGGTTTTGTTCGCTGTTGTTTCCAATGATGTAGAACGTTTATCAGCACAATGCAAACCGCTGATTTGAGTGTCGAAAGGAGGAATGATTTAGTACGATTGACTGGAAGGAAACATTACGCTGATGTCAGGCTTTGAGAGAGGCGTGTAAAAAAAAAAAAAAAGATCCTGGAAGCCCCTCCTACCTAGCCACAAGCCCCTCCCACTGTCCCATCCCAACATTTGGGATGTTGATCAGGACCTCCATGTCTTCTGGGAATAAAGCAACACGATTTGTCATCATGTTGGCCACATGAGCCCCCTGGCAGTGCAGTATCCAGGATACAGGAGGAGGGGGGGGGGCGCTCTGGATGTGGCTGTGCCCAAAACAGGAAACGCTTTTGTACCACAGTCGGTGACTGGGTCGCTGCGGTCTGAAATATGCACAGATTAATATTAGTGGAAGCCCAACTCTGTGAGGGTCCAGAAGCCTGGGTTTGGCAGAGGCCTCCTCCGCGTCAGCCAGCCTCCACTGCCTCTGTGTCAGCCAGCCTCCGCGTCAGCCAGCCTCTGTGTCAGCCAGCCTCCGCTGCCTACATGTCAGCTAGCCTCTGTGTCAGCCAGCCTCCACTGCCTACATGTCAGCCAGCCTCTGTGTCAGCCAGCCTCTGTGTCAGCCAGCCTCCACTGCCTACATGTCAGCCAGCCTCTGTGTCAGCCAGCCTCCACTGCCTACATGTCAGCCAGCCTCTGCATCAGCTAGCCTCTGTGTCAGCTAGCCTCTGCATCAGCCAGCCTCTGCTGCCTCTGTGTCAGTCAGCCTCCACTGCCTACATGTCAGCCAGCCTCTGTGTCAGCCAGCCTCCACTGCCTACATGTCAGCCAGCCTCTGTGTCAGCCAGCCTCCACTGCCTACATGTCAGCCAGCCTCTGTGGCAGCCAGCCTCCACAGCCTCTGTGCATAAAGACTACGATTGTTGAGGCAGAAAGAGAAAAAGGGCTGATGGCCTGATTAAAGACTGTTATTAACCTAAACCTCAGTATCTGCACCAGTATTATGTTTGTTCAGCAAAACCAAGTCTGTCATGCCATTAACATCCGTACAGAAATTACACTGTTGGCTTCATGATTCATGGTCATTGATATGATTTTCATATCATAGTACTGTTGATCTATGGGCTCTAATGAAGGGAATATCAATAACAATGGAAGGCGCAGAACAACACAACTTTAGTAGGTCAATAGTATAATGTTCAGAGAAAAGTCCTAATATGGGTAGACCAGGCAGGGTGGTGATGTCACTGGGAGAACATGCTGGGTCTTTTTTTCCTGGTGATGTTTTTGTAAAGTAATTATTGTAGGATTTGTGACTCAGGATAGCATACTGAATAGTTTCCTGATGTGGAGTGTAGTGTTGGCCAAGTTTTATCTCAAAAGTTTTCTCCTGCATTTGATCACATCTAGTTTTTTTTTTGGTCTTGAAGTTAACTCTGTGGGTTGCATGTAGGTCATAAGAAATGCTGATGAAGGCCATCACATGCACAAAGTATTAAACACTGAAACGGTCCCTTTTAAGAACGGTCATCAAAGAATGTTTTTTTTTTTTTGGTCATGCACGAAGCTATCTATAGCCACTCTGTCTTTATCTCCCTCTCGCTTTCTCTTGCTCTGTAAACCAAATCCCTTTTCTGAGTTTTGGGATTTGTGGAATGTGCAGCTTGAGTCATCTCTCTTTCACTTCTTAATTCTGTTTTCTCTGCTCGGCTATTGATGAGCCCAGAATGTCCGGGCCAGTCTGGGAAAACAACCAGCTTCTTCTTCTTTCTGCTGGAGCCTGGCCTCCCCCTCGCCTCAAGCACACCAAAGGCCAAGTATGCATGGAAATGTCCTGACTGTCCGTGGAGCCCTGCTAGAGCCTGGGAGTGAGACCCCGATGGAGGTCTAGAGTCAGACTCTAGAGATCCCCCCCAAGATCTGGGGGCGATCAGCACTGGGTCAACCAGAAGACAACTACCAACCCCCACCCACCCTCCCCCTTCTTCCTCCTCAGCCACCTTCCCCCGACACACACACACACACACACACACACACACACACACACACACACACACACATACACACACACACATACACACACACACACACACACACACACACACACACGCTAAAGAATGCTGTAGGTATAATTTTTAGCTGCTGTTGGATAATGGTGGGTGGCGGGTGTGTGTGTCGGTGTCATGTGACCGTGGATATCTGTGTCGTGATGCTCTACTAACCCATAGCAGATGGGCGTACTATGGAGTACTATGCAGTGAGATGGGTAAGGCCATGCAGGGAGGTGGACGAGGGGCAGAGAACACAGATTAGGAGACTGAGGAGGAAAGACGATGTATAGGAGTTGAGGCAGTGGGAGAAGTGTGAGGGGGGGGGGAGGTTGGGGGAGGGAGAGGGGAAATGTGGCTGGATTTTCTTGACTGTTACACATTTGTATAGTCTGTGGACTATGCTGAGGGTCCAACGTTGGAGGAAATACATTTACCATTGTCAGTTACATAAACGGACACGCACCCTGGGAACCTTTGTTACCAAATAAGGTAATATCTGTCGAGTAGTATTTACCTGGTTTATCTATCAAAAAAGATGGCCATGCTGTGAAATACATTTCCTTTTTAAACAGACTATGTTATACATTTCTAGTGTCACACGAGATGCCGCTAATTCACACAACCCCTCCCGGGTTTGCTATGGGCGTATCGCCATGCAATATGGGATTTATTACCATCAAAACATTACAATAAACAGCAGGGGTTCCGCGCGCGCGCGCGGGGGGGGGGGGGGGCAGGAAATGCCACAATACGAGCCCAAGTACAAATCTCTCCAGCATGGATCAAGTTGAAAAACCACAAACATGGAGCCCTGGGCCTGTTAATGCTGACCACTTGTACCTGGGGGGTTCAGCCCTGGGGACGTGAAGGCTCAAGCTGCATCTGTTAGCCATAAAGGCGCTGACTCACACTCACCCTGTGGCGGCGGCGGTGGCGGCGGCGAGGAACCAAAAAAGCAAACGCATCTTTTCACCAGATTTGGGGCCCGCTGAGGGACTCGGGTGCAAAACGCTCAGGAGAAGATGCTGATGGGCTGGCGGTGGAGATCCTCCAACTCCCTGCCTTCACGCCCATCCTCCAGGAGCGTGGGGGGGGACACTGCAGGCCGATGGCACGTGGTTTCCATCAGAAGACTCTTTTAACTCCTGTCTGCTTGATTTCTACTCCTAAGGGGCAGCCGCGGCCTACTGGTTAGGGCTTCGGGCTTGTAACCGGAGGGTTGCCGGTTCGAACCCCGACCAGTACGAACGGCTGAAGTGCCTGTGAGCGAGGCACCTAACCCCTCACTGCTCCCCGAGTGCCGCTGTTGGCAGCTTACTGCCTCGGGATTAGTGTGCTTCACCTCACTGTGTGCTTCACCTCAGTGTGTGCCTCACCATCACTGTGTGCTGAGTGTATTTTCCACCAATTCACGTATTTTCCACTAATTTCCACTAATTCAGTGTATTTGCCACTAATTCATTCATGCAGAGACCAAATTTCCCTCACGGGATTCTTCTTCTTTTTCCTTGTGGCGCTTTGTTTAAGGGCTGTTGGATCTGGGTGCACTGCTACAGTGATGCCCCAAAAAACCGTTCCGGGGTGTTGGGTAACATCCCGAAAGGGCGTCGTCACACGTACATTTACCATTTTAATTCACTTGTCGGTTCATTCTGTCTTTTAATGCATACATCAGTCTATTGAGACAGGCGATAACTGCTTCCCAGATTAGCCGTTGTGCGTCATCATCAGGAATTCACAGCCCTGTGCTTGCTCTGTCCCTGCCTGGGTTGCCGGCCCCCTGCGTGTTTATGGAGGCTTTCAGACTGTAGTATGCAGAGTTTGAGGCCGTAGGTAAATCCTGTTTTGTTTATTCTGAACAGGTAAAGATCCATGCAAATGTATGCATTTCTATGATTTAGAAGAAGTTCTCTTTATAAGCAGACTTTCTTGGGCCCATTTTGTCTCCATAGATCTTTTTTTTTTTCTCCAATTCTATCCCACCTGCTCTCGTCACCATGTAGCTCTCATGCAATTCATCTTCACTGTATTCCTTCCTTGTTAATGTGTATTGAAAGTATACAGGCAGGCCTATTGAAATTAGATTTGTGAGATTAGTGACACATTTGCTGCGGAAGAAGCAGCAGACTACACACTTGAATGTGTGTTTTTGTTTAGCATTAAGTCACGAGGCCACATAATCAGGCTGAACAAGGATCCTGTATCACTACAGCCCTTCATGTCCTGCCTGGGGTTTGAATCACGATATATTGGTTTTCCCAGAAATAGACATATTGGTCTTTGCCCTCAACACCACTTTTGATCTTGTTGCAGATGTATCAGATATATGGTATATTGTAGATGTGGCAAACTGCACTTGAATGATTCACACACATCATTCAAGTCTCAACTTCATAAACCATGTTTTAAACTGGCACTTTGGACTGTACCACTATTTTATTGGCATTTTGGAGACTTTTTTTAGTTTACTTACTGTCACTAAAGTGGTGGTAAGATACAGACCCGTTTCCCTGTGCTGGTTTGTATCAGTCAACTCCCCATTCCGCCTATATATAAGTGGATGGCTGCAGGTTACTCTGGCTGTCGAGCTCTTTCTGGGGGAGGGAGGCTGAGCTGGGGAGGGATGAGGCCGGCCTTGTTGTTCCTGTCTGCTTTGAAGAGAAGCCTCGGCGTCGGGGGTATTCCTGTCTTTACAACTCGGCCCCGGATGAGCTGGTATTTCGAGCGGCTACCTGAAAAAGACACCCGGGGACCCGGGGTGGCTCTGCAGGGGTGTCTGGTTCCTCCAGGACAACACACCGGGCCTGGACCTGGACTATTCTTACCACCTCCCAGTGGAGTGCACACAGTGGGCTTGCACCACGCTCGCACGACGCTCGCACGACACTCGCAACACACGCACTGACACACGCAGATACACGCAGACACACGCAGACACACGCACAGACACACGCACAGACACACGCACAGACACACGCACAGACACACACACACACAGACACACACACACAGACACAGACACACACAGACACAGACACACACACACACACACACATGTTTTAAATTGAAGAGAGGGCAAAGAGTGTTTTTCTAATATTGCCAATGTCATTAAATGCACGTTACTTCACGTTATGTAAATGTAATTTCAGAATATGGAATTGCCCTGGAATACGTTGGCTAATCTGATGACGGGCTGACTGAACCACGTTAGCTTGCAGACTGACTCTACAGTGTAGTTGTATGGTTTCCCTTGTCCAGTTTTTTTGTAATGGACCAGATGTCAATCACACATGCGTGTCGTGGAGTAATTACGAGTTGCCGCCTGGCTTAACGCGGGTGTTACTTTTTCCCGTGGCGTGCGGCGTGTCCCTCTACACACACACACACACACACACACACACACACACACACACACACACACACACACACACACACACACACACACACACACACACACACACACACACACACACACACACACACACACACACACACACACACTGCCCTGTGCTGATGATCCTCCGTCCCGCCGTGTCTCCAGGTTCTGGGCAGGTGTTTCCGGACGGTGATGCAGGTTCATTTCCAGTTCCTGTCGCAGGCCCTGCAGAAGGTGCAGCCCGTGGCCCAGTCCTGCCTGGCCGAGGCGCTGGCCCAGGCCCAGGAGCGCCGCACCAACGCCCGGCCCCAGGGCGCCGAGCACGGCTCCCTGGCCGAGCTGGAGGACGCCGCTCGCTCATGGAAGGGCGCAGCTGAGGTACGCCCCACCACCCTCACTACACGACCCGACTCCTCAGTACACCCCCACCCTCACTACACCACCCCCCACCCTCACTACACCCCCCCCCTCCTCAGTACACCCCCACCCTCAGTACACGACCCCACCCTCACTACACCACCCCCCACCCTCACTACACCCCCCCCCTCCTCAGTACACCCCCACCCTCAGTACACGACCCCACCCTCACTACACCACCCGACTCCTCAGTACACGACCCCACCCTCACTACACCACCCGACTCCTCAGTACACGACCCAACCATCACTACACCACCCCCACTCCTCAGTACAACCTCACCCTCACTACACCACCCCCCCACCCTCCTCAGTACACCCCCACCCTCACTACACCACCCCCCACCCTCCTCAGTACACCCCCACCCTCAGTACACCCCCCCCCCCCTCCTCAATACACACTACACACCCCCACCCACACTACACACTCTCACCCTCAGTACACATCCCCACCTCACTACACCACCCCCCCACCCTCCCCAGTACACCCCCACCCTCACTACCCCCCCCACCCCCCCCCCCCCCCTCCCCCCTCCTCAGTACACACTACACACCCCCACCCACACTACACACTCTCACCCTCAGTACACATCCCCACCTCACTACACACCCCCACCTTCGGTACACACCCCCATCCTCAGTACATACCCCACCCCTCACTATACACCCCCCACCACCTCACTACACACCTTCACCACCACCACCACCAACAACCGTGACCACCATTGCCTTGTTGAAACATCACATGCTGTACCCACCCCATCACTTTATAATTCCAGTCCACAATTTCCCCGCGGCTTCCCTACTTTTTCGGTTCGTCTGACGGGAACACATTTGCAGGCAGAACCCGTCCGTCGACGTTGTCTTTCCCACCGACCCCCTCGAGCGCCGACACGAAGGCCGTTTTGTAAGCCGAGCCGGCTAATCCTGTGGCTAATCAGTCCCCCCCGGGCCCACTCGGAGTTCCGCTGGGTACAGCGGGGAGGGCAGCGGTGGCCCGATTGATCCGCCGGGCCTTGGCCCGCTGCCGCCGCGTTGGTTCTGGCGGGGCGGAGGGTGGAGGCGCTGGGTGGAGGCGGTCGGAATGTGCTGTGAAATGGGCTTTGCTTGGGCCTCCGGGTTTCTTTCAACACTTTAAAAACTCGCACAGCGCTGAGGCCTCAGAATAGTCTTTTAGGGGCGCATGACGTCGCCGCTTCAAAGCCGGCTTACAAGGGTTCCCTGAGAGGCTGATTTTCCAGGGCGAGATCGATTTTTCAGGTTTTAATAAGGTTAGATAATGTATAAAGGGAAATAACCTCCTCGACAACTTGTCATAAGGGCTGCGTTATTTACAGCGAAGGTTTAAAATAAGTTTAAAATAAAATCTAGAATTTTGGTCTCAATTGGCTTCAGTCTCACCCAGTCACATGATCTAATGACTCAAATCAAATGGCCGACCACTAGAAAGATGGTTGATGTTGGGGGTTCCCTTCCCTCCCCCCCAGGCGACGGGCCGGCTGCGGGAGCGAGGCCGAGACGGTTGCCTGGCGGGCCTGCAGGTGCAGCAGCTCTTCTGCTCCAACAACACCTCCATCCCAGAGCACCAGCTCAAGGACCTCAACGCCAGGATAGACCACGCTCTGCAGGTAGGCACACACGTGCACACGCACGCATACACGCTGCTGACACACACTCACACAAGTGCATGCACGTAGACACACACACACACACACACACACACACGTGCACACGCACACACGCTGCTGACACACACTCACACACACTCACACAAGTGCATGCACGTAGACACACACACACATGCACGCGCACGCACGGACGCATGCACGCTGCTAGACGTGAAGACATACACTCATGCAAGCGCATGCACGTAGACACACACACACACACACACACACACGCTATTTGATGCATACAGCAATGTCCTCATTCCCACACGTGGGAACATGTTACATTACACTGGTGGCGAAGCATCGTTTTGAATACATCGACTGTGACATGAGCCCAGTGAAGACACAGCGACATGACACGTCGTATCTCCTATCTTCCCTTGGGCACCTTCGCTACATTATTCCACCAAACTGGTCATCTGTATATCGATGCCTTTGTGCCTGGTCCCTCCTCCATTGTATATTCTATGAATCTGGAAGTGTGGGTTTAGGTGCGTTTTTTTGTTGTCCTAGTATCTAGGTCAGTCACTGTATCGCCGTGTAGCTTGCTAATCTGCCGCAAACCCCGATGTGTGTCACTGATGCCCCTCACTCTGCTGCTCCCCAAGGCCTACAAGGTGGCTCTGGACAGCATGGGCCACAGCGAGTACTCCCTGAAGGCCGGGTTCCACCTCAACCCCAAGTCTGTGGAGGCAGCGCTACAGGTGGGTACCCCCCCCCCCCGACATCATGCTACTGGGAGTCCATGAAACCATGGTGCCGAACAGGAAGAAGCATGCGTACTAAGTGTGTGTGTGTGTGTGCTCACAGGGCTGCTGCAGTGAGGCTGAGGCCCAACAGGCCGGCAGGATGCAGACCACCTCCCAGCCCATCCAGTGTGAGCTGCCCACCATCCCGCTGCACATCGGCTCACACTTCCTCAAGGGCGTGTCCTTCAACGAGTCCGCCGCCGACAACCTCAAGCTGAAAACGGTAGGGGACCCACGTTGTATATATGGAGGGCGAGGTGGAAGAAGAAGAAGAATTACTTTTGATCCCGTGAGGGAAATTTGGTCTCTGCATTTAACCCAATCGTGAATTAGTGAAACACTCAGAACACAGTGATGGTGAGGCACACAGTGAGATGAAGCACACACTTAAACCCGATGCAGTGAGCTGCCTGCAACAGCGGCGCTCGGGGGAGCAGTGAGGGGTTAGGTGCTTTGCTCAAGGGCCCTTCAGCCGTTCGTACTGGTCGGGGTTCGAACTGGCATCCCTCTGGTTACAAGTCCGAAGCCCTAACCAGTAGGCCGCGGCTGCCCCTACGAATGACGTGGAATGACATTCCCACCAGGGACGGGCTGTGTTAGAAGGGGCTACACACACACACACACGCCCTTCCCTCCATGTTGTCCTCTTACCCTCTAGTGTTCCCTGTGTCTGCCCCCGAGCCAACAAACTGCCCCACATCAAAAGCCACATTGTTCTTACCTCTTCTCATAATGTGGTGGCCGGGACTGTGTTTTTACAGAGCACTGATTTACTGTGGGTATACGGCCGCTATTCATGAGTCAAGGCTCTTTGTTCAAACCATTGCCTCATACGTGCTCGCACAACAATGGTGCAAGGCTGTTTTGCAAGCCGTGCTGCGCAAGTTATTGTATGACGGTTGAATAACATAACCCCACAGGGCAGGGTCACATGGGGTTAGAGGTCACGTGGGTGTGCTGTCTGTGGGGGGGGGCAGGGCGGGGATCCACGCAGACACCTGAGAAGTTAGCTCGGTCAAGGTTATGCACAACAGGGCTTTAATAAGCGTTACTAGCCTTTGAAATGAATGGACCTTCTGTTTACCTTCTCCCTCCTCCTCCCAGCACACCACCCTGCAGCTGATGAAGGAGGCCCTGGGCCAGAACGGCATGCCCCGCCGGGAGGACTCTCCTGTCACCGAGGTCCTGAACCAGGTGTGTCCGTCCAGCTGGAGGGGGCCCTGCAAGACGGCCGTCCAGCTCCTCTTTGCCCAGGCCGGACTGGTGAGTGAGGGGGGGCGGGGTGGGGGGGAGGAGGGATGGGGAGATGGATGGATGGATGAGGTGATGGCTGATGGATGGACGATGGGTGGAGGGGGTAGGTGGGTGCGGTGCTAGGCGTGGTGACTGGAAAGTCCGGTTCCTAGGAAGAGCGCCCCGGATCTCGTTTCTCTCGCGCTCTCGTCTCTCGTGCTCCCGTCTCTCAGTGTTCCCCGGCGAGTCCGTGTACCTACCTGACCTCAAAACCCCGCAGATCAAAGCACCAGAAAGCCCCCTCTCCTGCACGTCCCCCATCACAGCTGTGGGGAAACTCAGTTCGCTTGCTCCGCTGTACAATATTTTTCTGAAACGTAGCTTCGGTGTCATCCTGTTTATGAAATACATGTCGACATCTGGTCATCATCACGCTCTCGAGTCGTGTAGAGACACTGCGTCACGCCTCGCCAGTGACTCCAGACCACCGCCGTTCCCCCCCCCCCCCCCCCCCCCCCCCCCCCCCACACGCTCCCGTTCTTGGGTTCTCGGGGCGACCCCAGTGGGGGGGGGGGGGGGTGAGCCACGGGGGGGCTGCCAAGCCACGCCCCGGAGACTCGCAGGGCTCGCTGTGTGAGGCTGAGTGTAATGGAAGAGAAGGAGGAGGAAGGCCTGCTCTTCTTAGAGGGCCAAACAAACACTGCAGACGGACACGGGGGAGGGGGGGGGGGGGGGGGGGGAGGGCCACATTCCTCCACAACATCTGGGCGAAGGATGGGCTCTCGCTGCGCTCCGTAAGAAGAAGAAGAAGAAGAAGGGGGGATGGGGGGGGGGGTCTCGCTGTCCGCCACTTCCCCAGCACTGCGTGTGTACTGGAATGCAGCAGTGTTTCCTGCTCTTCAGGCTCTTCGGTGTGGTCTGTTGTTGGTCCGATGGCCCTGGCAGCGGTCCTCTCCAGCACAGTAATAGATCTATGAGCTAGTGCCTGGTCGGCACTCCCTACTGAAATAGATCTCACACACACACACACGCACACAGTGTGGAGATGTATTATCCACACTGTTCCACACTGCTAATGACTCACATGCATGTAAATATACAGATAAAGTACACATCTGCACACACACACACACACACACACACACCTCTGAAGGGGAGTGTGTGTTGTGATTGTATGTCTCTCTGATGGGCCTGTTGGCAGGCAGGAGATCCCAAGGATGCACCTGCTGCACGTACAACAATGACACACTTCCTGCTGTACGGGAAATGGGCTCCTCCCTCTCTCTCTATCTCTCTCGCTCTCTCTCTCTGTAGCTCTCTGTTGCTGTCTCTCTGTATCTCTCTCACCCCCACTCTCTCTCTCTCTCTGTCTCTCTCCCTCTTTGCCAGCTGCTTGGTTCTCCGGCAGCCCTTGGGGTCTGGGTTCTTTCAAGGAACGGGGGGGGGGCTGGTGAAGCACAAGGAGAGACAGAAGAGCCTCCCAGCCTGTTGTCTCTGGCTGATGGAATGTGTTATCTCCCCACCGGCAGGCCCGCTCTGTCTAGTGTGTGTGTGTGTGTGTGTGTGTGTGTGTGTGTGTGTGTGTGTGTGTGTGTGTGTGTGTGTGTGTGTGTGTGTGTGTGTGTGTGTGTGTGTGTGTGTGTGTGTGTGTGTGTGTGTGTGTGTGTGTGTGTGTGTGTGTGTGTGTGTGTGTGTGTGTGTGTGTGTGTGTGTGTGTGTCGGGAGGGCTGTTATTCTCAAACAGGAGGAGCTGATGTTATACTTGAACAGCACCTACTAATAACATTTTCCGGGCCTATTATCTTGTTGAGAAAAAAAACACAGCTTGCTTTGGAGTGAAGGTAGCCAGTCCCATTTCTTGCGGGACATTTCTTGGCTTTACATAAAGGAGAGGTTGAATTCCTGTCTGGTTTGGCCCGAGTTGAAATGGAGGACATCAGCAATGGTGTATTTTTATCTGAACTGAGTCGTCCTTTAGATCACGTATAAAAAATGTGCTCAATAAAATAAAGCCTTTCCACAAAACAAAGTGTGTGTGTGTGTCCTGCAGGTGGTTGTGGACACAGCTCAGATAGAGAACAAAGAGGCCTACGCTCCTCAGATAACCCTGGAGGGTTCCAAAGTGCTGGTCCAGGTCCCTTCTACCTGGTGAGTCCTCAATTTGACCCGACGCTAATACCTGCAAGCTATATCTGTACACTAGCTACTGCACGCTAGCTCTGTACACCAGCTACTGAAAGCTAGCTCTGTACACCAGCTACTACAAGCTAGCTTTGTACACCAACTAGTACACACTAACTCTGCGCACCAGCTTGTACAAGCTGGTTGATGTTCAGAGTGTGTACTCTGAACACCAGCTAGTCCAAGTTCTGAACACCAGTTTATCTAATGAGTGTAGTTTGGTTTGGCCATGCTGTATGTGTGTGTTTCATAGTGGTGGGATCAGCTGAATGGCATCGAATTGGCCCGTTAATTTTTGTTTGTGTGTGTGTGCGTGAAGGTGTCTGAAGGAGGACCCAGCCACCATGTCTCTGCTGCAGCGCAGTCTGGACCCGGAGAAGACTCTGGGTCTGGTGGACGTCCTGTACACCGCTGTCTTCCACATCAACCGCTGGAAGGAGAGGAAGTGAGTGCATGTTGACACAAGCCGCTGGAAGCTTCAGATCTGAGCGGGTCCGAGTCCTGGTTCAAAGCTCTCAGGTGCTCGATGAGTTCCTGCCGGGATTTTTTATGGCTGTGGTTTGTACATTTCTAACCAGGGTTTTGTATGATTAGCTCTGAGCTATAATTAGCTGTATACTTGTAACAATACACTACTGTGTGTGTGCGCGTGTGCGTGCATCAAAAGACTCATTCAAGTACATGCTCAGCCCCAGAGAAGGGAACGGCACAGCTGCAGATGTCTCGTTAAAGTGGAACTGTAGTCATTCAGCGTAGTCCTTTGGACCTCTTGTGGCGGCTGAGGCGGGTCAGCGCCGCCACAGAGCTTTTTAATACCGGTATCGATCCGTTCAGTAACAGGAGACGCCCCGTTCTTGTCCCGCAGGGAGCAGGCCTTGCCCACCATCCAGATGCAGCTGCAGCGGGAGGTCCCGGACTACGGCGCCCCGGCGGACCTGGCCCCCGGCACGGGCTCCAAGAGCTCCGGCGGCCTGCCCAAGACCATCTCCAAGCTCACCTCCAAGTTCACCTCCAAGAAGGCCTCCTCCCACTCGGGCAGCTACTCCATCCCCAGCACGCCGTCCCGCAGCATGCTGTCGGCCGGCGAGGAGAAGCCCAAGGGCCTGGCCCCCGGGGACGGCCGGCTGCAGAGCATCCTGCAGATGCAGGGGGGTCTGCAGTGCGGCGCCGACCCGGCCCAGCAGAGCCAGCTGGCCAACGGCGCGGTGCCGGACGACCAGGGCATGAACCTCCCCACCGACCAGGAGATGCAGGACGTCATCGACTTCCTCTCCGGCTTCAACATGGGCAAGTCCCAGCAGGCCTCGCCGCTGGTCAAGAGGAGGAACTCGGTGGCGTCCGCCAACCCGGCGGAGCTGAGGCCGCCGGGCGCCGCCCAGGCCGCCGCCCAGGCCCTCTCCCACAACACCCTGCAGCCCCCGGCCCAGACGCAGCCGCAGGCGCAGCAGCTGCAGAAGCAGCAGCCTCCGCAGCCGCCGCCGCCCCAGACGCAAGCCCCGCCCCCGCAGCAGCAGACTCCGCCATCCCAGGCCCCGCCTCCCCAGCAGCAGCAGCAGCAGCAGCAGCAGCAGCCCTCCCCGCAGGCTCTGCAGTTCTACCAGCATCTCCTGCAGCCCCTGGCCCAGCAGCAGCAGCAGCAGCAGCAGCAGCAGCAGCAGCAGCAGTCTGCTGCACATCCCCCCTCCCAGCTCCCTCCCCAGCAGCTCCAGGCTCTGCCCCAGCAGAGAGTTCCCAGCAAGTGGCCGGGGAGCACCGCGGGTCAGCAGCCTCCCCCGCAGCAAGGCCCCCCGGGCGGGCTGTCCCCCCTGGGGCCCATTGGCCAGTGGAGCTCCCCGGGGCTGCCGGACCTGAGCTCGGAGCTGTACAGCCTGGGCCTGGTGAGCACCTACATGGACAGCGTGGTGTCGGAGATGCTGGGCCAGAAGCCCCAGGGCCCGCGGAACAACACCTGGCCCAACCGCGACCAGAGCGAGGGCGTGTTCGGCGTGCTGGGGGACGCGCTGCCCTTTGACCCCGCAGGTCAGTGGGGCTTCTGTTTGATTGGGCGGCGGGATCAGACGTGCGGTGCAGAGCGCGAAGCCAGGCTCGGCTGCAATAAAAAGGCTGACATGCTGGCTTTTTTAACTAGTTCTTTATTTTATTACTTCTGTTGCACACTATTAACACATGTGTTCAGAGGAGTCATAGTGGACTAAAGAATTGCAATACATTTTAGAAATAAATGGAAAAATCTTGTTTGAAGCACCAATCAAGAATAAATATATATTCACTCCAAGTCTACAGAAAATAAATAAATATGATTAGTTGTAACCATTAACCCTATGCTGTGTTTAACGTTGAAACCAGGCTTACAACAGCAATAACAGGAACACAGCTGTAAAGGCTGCCCACACACACACACACACACACACACACACACACAGAGGCGCGCGCTCAAATGTAGGCCATAGTGCACCAAAACAACATTGGGAGTGGCCGTGTCTGTCTGGGTCTGTGTCTGTAATTTGCCTGAATTCACGCTGATCTGAGCATGGTGTCTGTCGGCTGCTGTGTTCACGCTGCAGCAGCCTGTTTGGACGCGGGCCCTGGCCATTGTGCCCAGCTGACTTAACGGCTTTTGTGCTTTTTTTTTTTTTTTTGTGCCGCCGTAGACAGTCTGGCTCAGTGGCCGGGCCGCGGGGGATGGGTGGGGGTGGGGGAGGTGGTGTGGGTGGGTGGTGTCGGGGTCATGGAAGAAGTGGGAAAACAGCTGAGCGTGTCAGAAATCCCACCGTTGTGTTTGTGTCTCTCCCCCCCCCCCCCCCCCTGTCCACGCGCAGTGGGCTCAGACCCGGAGTTTGCGCGCTACGTGGCGGGGGTCAGCCAGGCCATGCAGCAGAAACGGCAGGTCCAGCACATCCGTCGCCCCAGCAACGCCCGCAGCAACTGGCCAATCCCTGACGAGCAGCACCGGACCTGGTCCCACCCCGACTACTACAGCGAGGGGTAGGGTGGGGGTAGGGGTGGGGGGGGAAGGAACAAGTGTTGCCCCCGGCAACTGGGCTCCATAATTGCTGCTGAATGAATACAAAAACACGAGCTCGCCGTTTGACGCACACACGCCCCTGCGGTTTTTCCTGACGGCTGCTTTTAAATAATGATGTGATTTCCTCGCACCGGCGTGCCGCTCTCTCTCAGATGATTAGCGTCCGTTTCCACGCTGTTTTAGTCGCCGTTTGAACTTCAAAAGCCCTTGCGCGGCGCAAGGCAAGAGGAAGTGCCGTGGGCGACTTTGCAGGGCCTCTGTGGCGAATGAGGTGTCAGCCTGTGCCTGTTAAACAAAGCCCGTGTCCGCGGTGTTCCTTCATGGCCAAACGGCAGTCTGCATCCATACAGCATCGATTCCAATACAGCAGGTTAAGTGGACTCGTGGTGAAGACCAACCTGTCGATGCAACTGTTCCCAGGGAGCGCTCTATTGTTTAGCGTCAGCATGGCGTCTGCAAGACAAATGACCTCCGTCTCACGCTGCGTCTCTCCTCCGCACAGGGAGCCCGTGAACAGCAGCTGGTCGGCCAATCAGGGCGACTCGGCGAGCTCCAGCGACGAGACCTCCTCGGCCAATGGGGACAGCCTGTTCTCCATGTTCTCCGGACCTGACCTGGTGGCGGCCGTCAAGCAGAGAAGGTACGCCAAGCGCCAAGCGCTGGCTGGCGTGCGAGCGTTTGACATGAAACCTCTTCACCTTTTTTTTAGTCTTTTAACAGAAAAACAGGGCAGTGTGACCGAAACATGCACACGGCTGGGTCAGCGGGCCATCCAATGTGCCAATACCAGAGAAAAGCGGTCTTTGTCTTGTGAAATGGCTGCCGTCGGTCAAGGCCACCTGATTGGTTGAAATATGCTACATTTGCTGCTTAGTGTTGCATAAATTCTCTTCCCTTTCTTTGTATCTCACCGATGACCTCTCCAAACTAATACCAATGTTTTCAACATTGTAGCGAGATCCTTAGCCTTGCTGACCTCTTCTGCCCTCAGAAAACACAGCTGTGGTGAGCAGGAAGTGTGCACGTTGCCCTCCCCTCCGCTCCATCACATGGGAGACGACTGCCAGGTAAGCAGCGCGCTCTCCCTCCGGGCGGTGAAACGTCACGACACAACGATGGTGCGCGGTGATGTTTATTTGACAGTGGTAGTCACGGCAACGTGTTTTGAATACCCATCGTCTTGGACGTCAGAGTAGTCTTCAACAGTGGAACACAAACATCACGCTCCGGTTGATTCCATCCCTGTATATATAGATCTAGGAATAGAACATGTATCGCAAGCAACGCATTAACGTCCACCATTTTTAAACTGCGTTGCAGCCAGAACTTGTCGGGGTGCAAGGGGCTTCTTCGGTGGTCTTATTCGTTGGCGATAACACTGGTATCAGGGTGAGTCACTGAGTTGGTTTGTTTTAACCAACTCGTAGTGACTCACGAGTCTGATCATGTATTCCCCTCAACTGGGTCTTATAATACACCCTGAGGCCATGCACACCCCCCCCCCCCCTTTTTTGTTTGATCATGTGGATGTTCATTCCCTGTTTGTCTGACTGTTTACCATCAGTGCAAACTCTGGCGTCATCCCTGGCTTGGGTGCTAGTCTGTGATTGCTGCACCCTCAAGGCCAGAGTTAATTTGTTACCAATACGTTTCTTCAATGTTGACCTTATATGCGGTTGGGCACTGTACCAGAGTAAAGAGTGGAAATGCATCAGTTCAGTGACCTTCATTTCCTATTCTGTGTCAGTTACTTTAGGCCACGATCTAATGTAGCCAAATGCAGAAACGAGATAAACTTTGAATATTTCCTAACATTGGAATGCAAAAAAAAAAAGGGCTGACTGAAGCCCCTTAGAACGTCAGAGTTCACCAAAACGCAGACGTACGTCTCGCGTGGCTGCCGACGCCGAGTCCCAGTAACCTTCCGTCCGTCCACAGGACAGCAAAACCAAGACGTGGCCGCCCAAGGCCCCCTGGCAGCACGCGGCCCACGCCAGCGCCAACACGCTGCCCAATCCCAGCTCTTCCTTGTACCAGATGAACATGCCGGCCTCCTCGCAGTGGAGCGACTCCATGCAGATGCTGCAGTCGCCCGTGTGGTCCACGGCCAGCGACTGCTCCCCCTCCGCCGGCCTGTCCTCCGGCTTCCCCTTCCCCCAGCAGCAGCAGCAGCAGCAGCAGCAGCAGCAGCAGCCCAAGCCCATAAGCAAGGCATTCAAATCCTTCCCTGTCAAACACGAGCACAGGCCTTCCTACCTTCACCAGTACTGATGTCCGGAGACCAACCAACGTCTTGAGACCAGGAGAAGCCCTCTAAGCGTTTGATGAGCTAACATGCTAACAATCTGGTTTGGGGACTGCAAGAAGTCCACTATATTTAGTTGGGATGTTTTTGAGTTAAGGTGTGTGTGTTTGTGGGGGGGGGGGAGGGGGAGTGCTGTGGTGTTACTTTAAGTGTACATATTGGCTCAACAATTTCTATCAATCTATATTATTATTTTTTTTCACGTCACACATCCGCTGCGCCGGGTCCCTGGGACCTGGCGGTGATGCGTGTGGCAGTGGGGCCTGGTGGGGGTTTCTCTGTCTGCGGGGCACGGCTCACACGGTGCCGCAGACATGAGCTGGAGACGTGCATGACCGTCACCTACTTTGCTTCTGCTATGAGTGAGTGTGTGTGTCTGTGTGTGTCTGTCTGTCTGTGTGTGTGTGTGTGTCTGTTGGGGTTATTGGAGGACACGGGCACAAGAAGTTCCATTTCTGCCTGGAATATATTATACTGTGTCTACATAGCTGTAACTGCCAAATCTCATGCAAGAGTACAGCTTCCATCTACTGTTTTCATGGCTTGTAAATTACCGAAGTTGAACTATAAATATTTACTTCTTTTTATTAAGAGGCTTTGAGCAGGCTCAGCGTAAATATAAATCGTCACAGAGGTGTTTGTTTGCGAGGAGATACACTACTTTTTTCTTTTTTCAACCCGCGGACAGGAGTTATGAGATATAGCCCAGTACGTGCCATGTTGGTATTGATAGCACTTGATCGCAGGCTTCTTGTTCTTCTCAACCAAAGCGTTGTTCAGAAGGCCACGGCGCTGTGTTGCGGGAGGTGGTGGACAGGCGAGTGCGTTGGAAAGCAGCAGAGTTAACGAGCCCTACTTGACAATAGCTTTAGGGAATGTCTTGACGACATGGAAATGAATTCATTTCCTCTTTCCTAATTAGCATTTTGCTTCAGATTGACACTAACTCCTGAGTAAAGAAAAAAGAAAAAAAACAACCTAACTTTTGTTCCATTTAAAAATACAATATTTTTCTTGTACAAATATTGACAGTATTAATCTTATTTTTGTATTTTCTTACATGTTATACCATTACTGTATGTTAGTATACTATAGACATAATACATACGTTGTTTTGTTTTCTGCCCTGAGATGTGAAAAGCACATATTTAGTTTTTCTTTTCCTACAGAGCTACACCATATATCTATAAAGGTTACCAAATACGCCATTATAAACACTAAGACAATATTGTGTGACGAGGGTGTTTTCGAACCCTTGTCCTCCTTGGTTTCTATGGCGATGGGCTGTGTTTACAGGCCCAGAATGTTACCTTTTTGTGATCTTTGCGGATGCCAATGTTGCCTGTATTTATGATATGACACCATGTTTTCCGAAAAACTAACATACTTACCATGTTTACAGAGAATTGTTTGCTGTATATACATATAAATATATATCTTTTTATAGTTAATGTGCTTTGCACAATCAAAATATAGGGTTTGTTGCTTTTTGTCCGTGTTAACTCCCAACCTGTTGCAGCCTTTTTAGAAATAATAATTAAAGACCTTTGGACTGTAAGTGTTAGCATTTTTCAGCTGTGTCAAATGGTTTACTAGTGGCTTCTACAAAACAAATGTGTTGCCCTGATAAATGATGAAGGGGGCTGCTTGGCTTGCGTTGCTTACTGTTCTTTTGAGCTGGCAACTGAATCTTTCCAAGTGTACCAGCAATGCAAAAAAGAAAATTAATAAAAAAAAACTAGCAATTAAAATAGCCTCTGTCTTAGATATTGTATTCAAGAACCAACCCACTGTCCTTTGGCACAATGACACTAACTTTGTATCTATTCAACAAAAGGCCCTTCAGATTTCCTATATTTTGTCTGATATAACAGGTATTTTTTAGTATTTGTGTAACTAATTGCTTAATTGAATACTTTGCATTTACAGAGTGGAAATAAATGATGTTGGTGGCTTGATCATTGGCCATTATTTGCATACTAACCTGAAATGGTTGGTTGGCAGGAGTTTGATCATCAGTTATACAGACATGAATCTAGCCAGGAAAACATTTTCTTTGATCAACTGATCCAGGAACTAAACTTTGCTCGTATGCATTATGTAATGTTTTCACTGTAGCGATGACCGAAGCCCATCCACCCAACCTTGGACGAGGCTTTCAGAGAAGGTTATCGGCTTCAACTTCAAGCCAATGTTGTGTTTGATGAGACAAAGTATTGCCTTGCTACATCTACACCTATTAAGTTCCATTGTTGTAACACGACAAGAATGTCAAACATTTGATCATATTCTCCTTTAATTGTAAAAGATCAACCAAAAAGATCAATAGTTTAAATGTACACTGCTAATCCTACATTAACAAGCCGTATATACAATATGGTGAATATGTTACACAACTAATTATTGGACTTAAATACAAAATACTTAAGGATAATGGAGCAAAATTCTCCATGGTCGTTTTTTAAACCTTGTCAAAAAATGTGCAAAAACAATACAAGAGAAAGTGTTCATCTTCAAATCCACTTGCGTGGTACAACTCAGAAGTTCAGCAGCTCCCTTGCGCCCCCTGGTGTCCAGTACGTGTCACTTAGCGGCGGTGCTCGACGAGGTGCCTTCTCCGTTTGGCTGGAAACAAACGATTTAAAATGACGCTTTAGGAATTGTACAAGACAGAAGTGCAACACTTGATTGTCAGCCTGTGCTCAAGTGACGAGAGCTGTCTTACATTGACGACAGCTTCCATTGGGATGTCGGGACTGGCGTCTGCAATGGTGGCCAGATAGACGATGTTGCGATGCAGAATCTGTTGGTATCTGTAGTGATGAAACACTTATTTTATACTTGCATGTATCGCTTTTGATAAGACAACACAACCCCGCACTGGGTTTGGGTCTGCTACTCACTGAACACACTCCACCGCTCTCCCTTTCTGCTGGTACTCGGTGATGCAGCGGATCAGCTGGTCGTTCTCCTCCAGCAGCTGAGGAAACAATAGAATACCGGTCAGTACCGCCATGGTCAGTGTCACCCGGGGCCAGTACCACCATGGTCAGTACTGCAATGGGTCAGGACCACTCTGGATCAGGACCATATAACACCATATCGCATGAGCCATTGACGCGCTGATGGACTAAACAACTAAAGGCGCAGTGAGCTAGGACTTAGCTCTGGTGTGAGGAGGGCTAGGACTTAGCTCTGGTGTGACTGAGGAGGACTAGAACTTAGCTCTGGTGTGAGGAGGGCTAGGCTTAGCTCTGGTGTGACTGAGGAGGACTAGGACTTAGCTCTGGTGTGAGGAGGGCTAGGACTTGGCTCTGGTGTGACTGAGGAGGACTAGGACTTAGCTCTGGTGTGAGGAGGGCTAGAACTTCGCTCTGGTGTGAGGAGGGCTAGGACTTAGCTTTGGTGTGAGGAGGGCTAGGACTTAGCTCTGGTGTGAGGAGGGCTAGGACTTGGCTCTGGTGTGAGGAGGGCTAGGACTTAGCTCTGGTGTGAGGATGGCTAGAACTTAGCTCTGGTGTGAGGAGTGTTTCTTACATGCTGAATGGTTTCTTGGTTGACTGTAGCCCTTCCTCGTAATTTCTTCGGCACGAAAACAATCGACATCGCTATTCCAGTCAGCGGCAAACCGTGGAGCAGTACGATCGCTAGGACGCGGGCGTGACGTAGGATGTTGTTCTACGGGGCATCAACCGTGTCAAAAACTACGACCGTTTGACGGCGCGAAATGCTAAATGGAATGCCGGTGCAAACCACGTCTGAACCCATTTTGGTTAGACCGTCACTGATGGAAAATTAACCCAACTGACAATTTTTGTGAACTTATACTATGCAAGTTATGTGGTGTATTTATTGTTTTCCTTGCCTTTCATGCGTTAACACCTGGGAGCGCCCGAAATGGTTGGCCTGTGCTTGAGCGATACTCCCCTAAACCACTGAGGACGTAAACGCCACTCGGGTTCCCCGCGACGCGTGCCTCGAACCCGTACACCGAGCGGTTTAGTTCACGGAAGATAGGGTGTCTGTGCCTGTGGCAGTCTTCAGGGCACGGGAACAAACAGACTCTCTCTCTGGTAGAATGAGATAGGGCAGGAGAATGTTTCTCTTCAAGGTTTGCCTGAAAGCACCAGGCGTCCACCATACTACTCTTGGGTTATTTACCTTACCATATAAAAGGCGTCCGGCGGCAACAGTACTTGAGGCGCACACCCGAGAAGGCTGTATCAAGTATAATGCTCTCTGTTGAACTGTGCCTGTTCACTTGTTAACAACTTAATATTAACACTTTGATCAACCCAAAAGAAAGATCTAACACCTCGGTTGATTTCATGCAGCGCTCACGGTCGTGTCCCGCGCCGGTGCCGCCCCTTTCTGCTGGGCTTTTCCACAACACACTTCATGTAACATCTACACGTCACCACGAGTAATGCACATTAAAACTCAGTACATATCTCTTTACTCAACTATTATATTTACCTGTTAAACGAGTTGGGCAGAACGAGAAGCCACGAAGAGAAACGTTGCTGCAACCATGGGCACATGAGTAGTACTACAACTCTGCATGAAGGGAACCTATTTATTCAGCAGTAAAACATAGATTTGGCAAAAGCGTAGATATTTCGGAGGACCTATCCAGAACATAAATACAGCTAGAAAACAAGACTCGTCATGACAATAAAAACCCAGGGGAACACAGATATTGAACAACTCTTTATCTTTGTCTTAAGTAAAAACATTTTTAAATGAGGGCAACACACTGACAGTACATAATGCTTTACATGTTCAAGAAAATTTTTCCAATTAACAATTTTCAATTAGGAGTAACAACAAGTCAGAGTCTGTTTAGAGAAGCTAAATATGCAACCTTGGAATCTTCATTACACTGTTATTGCAAAAATCCCAATCCCTGCCTTCCTGCATATTCAATGCTCTTTGTGGCCATCATGCAGTATTCAGTGTACAACACCCCTAACAAATCACACTTCTCATACAGGTCGCCTGGTTCCCAGCTACTGAAGCCACTGAGATCTTGCCCTAGTGCTAGTGATACACCTGTCATAAGGTAATTAAGTTAAAGGGAGAGCCGTAAAAATATACCACTCTGAAGGCACTCCCTTAAGTACTGACAGAAAATGATAGTGAAAAAAAAAAGAAGAAAAGTAAACCAAAAGACCCTGCCATATACCGTGCCCTCCCAATAATGGCCTGGAATCCAGTTATCCCTTTGCTCAATTAGGAAAAAGAAAAATGCAGAATACAAAAGACGCTAAAGAAAAGGAGCAAATATACTGGAGGGAATATGGTGCCATTTGTACCAACTGTTCTTCTGCAGACAACATTCAAATAGTTCATATTCCCCGTCACCCAAACCTTCCGACTAAACATCACTTTGGAGTACACATGTCTGATTGTAATTACAGAGGGGGACAAAAGTAAGATATTTAAATGACACTTAAGGGAAATAATGTTAACTACTAGCTGACAATCTAGAACTCAATTGAAAGAAAGCAAAAACAAGTGGCACTGAAACATATGCAGCCCCGGGGTCAAATTATTACCATCAGTGAGCAGCTCCATCAAGTCCTTTTTGACATTCTGCTACACTGACTGGATAGGCTCATCAATTACTTAGTTGGAATTGTAAACATTCTGATGTACTTAAGTTCGACCTGAATTGTGGGATGGGGTAGACAATATTCCTCGGTCAAATGATGTCGGCACAATAGATTCTCCCACATAATTGAGATATAATAAAGTGAGTATTCAATCCCGTTATACTTGATAGCCCGCATCATGTCACCCTTCATACCAAAAAAAGCAAGTATGTGACTAAATAAAGTTAAAATTCATCTTGACAAAGGGTCAATGATCCAGCATACAATCCTGAATACATACTTCCAAAAAGGCAGGCACAATTTGCTGAGGGGCACACACATTTTGAGATGAGCCAGACGTACATTCAAAGAAACATATGTATTAATGTGTTGGGAGAACATGCCATGACCCAGTTTAACCATGGCCTAGTTGTAATCCTCGTTAATTAGAGAAACTCAACAGACGGCCAGGTTAAGAAGGACAGAGAATGAAACATGTAACAGGGGTGCAACTGATGAATTTGGTGCCATCGTACATCACTGAATATATATCAAAAAAGGAGAGAAAAGAATAAAGCTATTGATCACATGAATATTGATCAAAGTACTCACAGTATTAGTGGACTTCCTGTATCCATCATTCACATACAACAGCAATATCAAAGACCACTTTAGTAAGAAACAAAATTGGAGGTGATGCAAAAATACTGAATTATTCCACCAAAAACATATGTACATATTTTTGTTCTTGTCCTTGTTGATAACCATGTAACAAAACTTTTGAAGAAAAAAAATTACAAAATTCTTTTCGGTGTGAAGAAGACTTAAGCCACACCTGAAGTCAAGCCTGTGACCCTGGCGCTGGTGACTCTAATGGCGTCTTCATCCCACTGGTCGATAGGGCCTGAACATTACATCTCACTGGGGGGGCAATTCATTACGAGGGACCACGAGAATTCAATGTTGGTTCAGTGCTGTTGTACTACGCAGCCACCTTGTTGTCCCTCTGGGGGAAGAAAAAAAAAAGACAAGCAAAGACACGTTAAGTATATACACCGTGATGAATAGGGTCTCAGTTCAGTTAGATTAGATTAGATTCAACTTTAACTTTATTGTCATTGCCCATGGACAAGTACAGAGCAACGAAATGCAGATAGCATCTAACCAGAAGTGCATCAGTGGTGATTAAATAACTATGGTACAGTATATATTATATATGTATATAAGCTCTAAACAGACTATGGATATGATATACACTATAATGATAGTTAGTTTAGGAGACTGCGGCTGTCTAACAAAACACAACAATTCCATCCACTCAGGTGTCACTCAAAACAAGCCCCGCCCGCCCCCACCACCCGGCGACAGGACGCACGCTAGCTCACGGACGTACCCTGTATTCAAAGTCAGAGAACTCCCGGCCCCCGCGGCCGCCTCTGAAGCCGCCGCCCCTGAAGCCCGGCGGGGCGCCGCGGGGCGGCCCGAAGGAGCCCCGGCTGATGGGCCGGCCCCGGCCCCCGCGGGGCCCCATGCCCCCGCGCCCGCGGTAGCCCCGCCCGCGGCTGTGCCTCATGGGCAGGCCGAAGGTCTCGGCGTTCATACGCCTCTCCTCGGCCCAGGTGGGCCTCCTGTCCCTGGGGAGGGAGAGCAAGAGACAAGACGTTAGGACCAGTGGAGCGCGGGGGACTGTGGTGTGTGTGTGAGTCTTTGACCGCTCTGACACCTCGTACTGAGCATGATTACACCATTCACCTCTCCGAAATGGAGAGAAATAATAAAAAAAAAAAAACACTTACTTTGAAAATCCTCTGTCTCCCCCTTTCCTAGGACACAGAAGCCAACCACAAAAGGTATTTTAATACTTTCAACAATCAAATGTATAAACAAGGTCGACGTGCTTTCATAGAGAATCACCTTAGATCATCGCAGGACAGATTGTCAAAGAAGGACTTGGTCTTGTCGTAGTAGCAGGAAGCGGAGCCGGGCTCTTCCTCTTCGCCGGGGGCCTCCGCGGCCGGCTGCTCCGCGTCCACCTTCTCCTCTCCGTTTAAAGCCTTCTCCGGTTTCTCATCTGCAGGTTGGATTAAACGTGGCTTTAATTGAAATGTCGATAGGAGGATCCACACACACACACACACACACAATGCAGCCAATTTTAAAACCCTCATTGATTTTCTATTGCAGCAGTACAACCAAGGCTAGGCTGGTACCTAAGCAGTAATCACGGCAACTTCCGTGCAGTTCAGTACTGCGTAGTGCTATGCATTGGGCCCTGATGGCAAGAGACACAGACACAGCAGTGTCAGTGACAGACAGGGTTTCTGAGAGCCGTTCTGTCACGGATCTCTGCATGGCGAACATATCGTCTTTGCGGAAGAAGGGTCGACGGCGCTCACCCTTCAGCTTGAGCTTGCTCTGCAGCTCCTTGTCGATCTCGTCCTTGTTGAACTGTGCGTTGGCCGTCTCGAAGTCAAAGTCCTCCTCGAACTTCACCGGGCCGTCCCGCCGCACGTTGAACCGGCCGCGGCCCCGGTTGCCTCCTCCGCGGCCGCGGCGGCTGGGGGGAGCGCCGGCTGGGGGACGAGAGAGAGAGAGAGAGAGCGGTCACAGCCAGGAAACCACAGCACACACACACACACACCGAGTGGGCTGAGGGGCTCAGGCCTGAGGCCCACTGTGATGCCCAGCGGAAAATGTCTCTGCTCCACAACACCCGGAAAGACATCCACTTCTATCAGCACAGGAGAACAGGTGGTTTTACGATGCAACACGTGTGGCTGACTTACGGGCGTGACGCCTGTTCGGATCCCGGTTCTCCATTGTACCCAAGAGCTCGTCCGGGCCTTTCTGGACCTCAGCAGCTACACCGCAGGACAGAAGAAACACGTTAGGACGGGGGTGAAGGATGAAGTGCTCCAGAGACCATCGGCGCGTGCAGGAATCTGAGTCCGTTTAAAAAGGACTCGCAATACATCCGAGACCGTACAGAACCCCCCAAGTGGGTCTCGTCAGAAGGAACGGGGTCTCACCCTTCCTCTGCTCCAGGAGGTCCGGGGGCTTCTGGCCACCGGCAGCGGCGGTGCTGCCGGCGGAGGACCTCGGGGGGCCGGCGGCGCTCCTGTGTCCCACCGGGGCGGAGGGGGCGGCCGAGGCCGGAGTCTGCACCGCCTGCTCCAGTGTTGGACTCTTGGGCAGTGGGTCCGGCTGAGGGCTCCCATGTCCTGGAGGACGACGACGCACGTTTAGAGAGACGAGTGCCGACAAGGCAAACAAGGACCAAACCTCTCCAGCGAGACACGGGGGGGGGGGGGGGGGTGCATGTGTGGTGGAGACGTTGTACCGACCTGCTCCGACAGCGCCAAACTGCTGAGGTGGCAGCGGCGCCGACCCAAACTGGCTGTAGGACGGCGGGGCGGCGCCTCCTCTGCTGAAGGGGGCATACGGACCCTGGGCCTGGAATGAGGGCACCGCTGCACTGGTGCATGCAATGGAGGACTATGGGGAACACAACAACAACACACAGACGCGGTTAGAGGAACTCAGCTGTGCACAGCTGTGCAAAAGGAGAAACAAGGCCACCCACAAATGGGGCTTGTTTGTGTGAGCCAGTTGAGTTGTGTGCGGTGTGTTCAGTGTATCAGGAACAGTACTGGTTGTCCCTTCTCCATTATGCCAAGCAAGCAGGTCAACTTGGTAAAAATACTGACTTGGACGATGGCGGGGTCCTGGTGCACGCTGCCTGGGGCTTTGGGGGGCTCACACACGGTCAGGTCCTTGATGTCACTGCCACGGAAGATGATGTATTCAAAGACCTCATCCCGGGGTGGTATTGGCCTTTCAGTTGGCCGGTCCTCAGTGCCGAAAGAACGAACTGGGTGAAGATTGGGATAAAAAAATAAATAAATTAAACAATACACATCACACGTTAGTTCCTTCTTCAACTTTAAAAGTGGATCTATGAATGCATTTCTTCACCCTTAAATACAATCGAGAATGGTCATAGGTTATACAGTGGGCAGCCAATACAATGGGATCAATATAATTATTAGGCTCAATAGGGAATCCGCTTCCACGTGCTGTATTTAACCCAAGACGAACCCCTCGCGGACACGCGCAGCCCTGACGCCGCTGTTTAGTTGCGGCCAGCGCTCACGCGCAGACGTGCTCGTGAGGACGTAAACAAAGAAGTGAGTAAGCACGTAGCCACTTCACCTGCTAATAGGCTAGCCGAAAGAGCTAGCTAGCAGCGCAAGTGGGTTCCACCATTCGGCGCGGTGCGTTTAAACCGTGAGCGTTTGTGTGCACTTATGCTTCCAAGGTCGGCTATGTCGGGGTAACTTACCTTTAGCTAGAGCAACGGTGGAGTTTTCCGTGTCAATTGTGTAAAGAATTCCTTCATAGCGAATCTCGGCCTTCGAGACGAGGCTAATCTTGCTACCAATGTAAGGCGTCCCGCCACTCATAGTTGGATCCTGTTTTTTGGTAAATGCTTGATATTTCTATGTTCTTCAAATGTCTCCTCGACACCCGACTCGCGTAGCTCCAGCACCACCACGGGGTGTGTTTAGGCGACTTTTAACCAAGTGTACCCGTTCGCTCGGCAAGCAACCCGCTACCACGACATGGCCGTTTTCATCTTCCTTCGACGGCCGCGGTGGATGCTGGGAAATGTTCTGTGGTTGCTCCGTCACAAATTGCCCCTCCTTCTCTAACAGAGAGTGTCCAAATGTGTCGGGGTTACATTTGTGACTTGTGCACATTTCGTTTCTCTTTCTACGAAGCGGGTATATTTAAAGCCAGATTTTTAAGTCAATATTTATTAGATCAATTGACTCCCGATGCGATATCGCGACACTCCACGAGATCATCGCCCCGCTCTGACCCCACCTCCCAGATGTCGAAAATCATGAATCACTATTTACTAACATAAGGTACAATTTGTAAAAATAAATAAATTAAATAAATAAAAGTATATATTTATATGTATATATTTAAACTGAATCTGAATCTTCAAACTGCCTCGAGTGCTTTGTTTAGACAGCGGACGCGTCATTGCTTCAACTATTTTAATGTGTTGGTAAAAACATGAAAACCTCCAAGATGAATCTGAACTGTTCATTTTTTATTTTATGACGTCAGATCCATTCCCACAATGCATAGTAACACGCACGCGCAATGTACAAAACATTTTTTTTTTCAGAGCAGTCCCTGATCAGAGATGGCGGGCGCCTCCGACCCCCTGGAAGATATGCTCTTTTCAGAGGTGGACGAAAAGGCTGTGAGCGATCTAGTAGGATCTTTGGAATCCCAACTGTCTGGCCAAGCCAGCGCAGAGGGCGCACGTTTGGAAAATAGAGGCAATGGGTCACCGGGCACCACTAACCATCACTTAGGGAAAACGTTCCCAGCTCAAGTGGGGACCACAACACTAGAACAACAACAACAAGGGCGACGTAAAGCTGGTGCCCACCGGGAGACCAACTGTAAAGAAACGAGCTCAGAGAAACCTGTCCGGTCACCCCCGCCGAGCTCTGCGCCGTCGTTTGACGACGCTTCTGTCACTTCTGTCGCCGAGCGGAGAGAAAACGCCAGCGGCTCGCGTTCACGTCAAGCATCCATCACAACATCTGGCGTGTCAACTTCGGCGTCGTCGCCCGTCAGCATCAGCACCGCCGCGGTGCCGGACTCCATGGTTACCACCACAGCATCCTCGAGTGGCGCGGCGAGACAGTCAAACCCTCCGCGAAAACGCGCAGCTGCGTCCAAGAGGAGCGCGTCCACTCGACTGAAGAGTCTCACCACCGTGGGAGCGGTGTCCACACGGCGGAGTAGCGGCGCGTCGGGGTCCGACTGCCCCGCAGCTTCCTCCTGCACGAGTGCAACGAACTCGAGTCGCGCGGTAACGACAGCATCGTCGTGTAGAAACACCACGGCTTGTGCCGTGTCTAACGCCAGCACGCCCGCCGCAGGTCAGTCGTCCGGTGCTCTGGACCGGGGGACTCCGACCATTGCGCTGCACAGACTTCCGAGTCACATCGTTGCGAGCATAGCCCAGAACGGCAACGGCACCACTGTTTCTGCTCTGGTCCAACAAGGTGCGCGCATAGGAGCCATCGGCTCCCCCGACGCACAACTCAACCACAACACAGCGGTTACGAACACTCCGACTTCCAAAACAGACGACTCTCACCATAAAAGCGCAACGGCGAGTCAATCATGCAACGCCAATTCTGTAATAAGCACGTGTTCTTCTCCCGTTATATTAACAACTACTACAGCGACTTTAAGTCCCCCCACTACAGCAGCCGGCTGTGCCACCGGCTTGGTCACAACCCCGGGTGGAACCGGGCAAATGACAACACCAAACATACACACGAACACGGTCAGACTCGCAGCCCCCGCCGCTCCACCTGTCGGGGCCATCCCCGCTGCACAGGCCCAACCCCGGGCCGGGCTGGCTGCTGCACCTGCCCAGAGGATTGTAGCTCCACAGTTGATTGTCAGGGCACCGCAACAGCCGACGACCATTCAGCTGCCCCCTGGCTTTACCATTCCACAGGGTAAGGAGTTTCATACTGGAGAATGGAGAGCACGAAGTTAACGATGGCCAGAGTGGCGTTATGTGAAGAATGATGTTGTTATGATTCTTTATTTTTTATTTTTTTGGTTTGTTTGTATTTTTTTTTGGTGTTGTTGCTGGAGCCTGGAGTGTTTGTTTTTGGTGAATCATTTGTTGTATTTGTGTTGAGAACACTGGCCATTCAGACACATCCCTGTAGGCTATATATTTGACTTTGTAATAAATGCATTCAGGAGGTATAACACCTGCTTTTCAGAGACTGGACCTGCTAAGCTTCACTGCACACGCAATCCCACAGCAATGTTCTGAACACATCAAAGTGCTTCTCTATGAATCCTAAAGCACTGCATTGTTTCACAATTCTTAGTTCTAATAACAATAAATCAATAATCAACAAGTAATCAATTCATATTTGTGTTAAACCTCAGAACAATTTGGATTTAGTCAATGAAAGGGGTTGTCTTTAGGAGGTCTTTAGAGCAATAATTCCTAGCACCGAATGCAGTTCCATTTAAAGTTTTTATTTGGCATAGGGTTTAGCAATGTTTTTTCCCCATTTCATATACATTTCTCACATTCCCTTGCATGAAGATACACAATATGAATCCATATATTTGCCACAACTCATAGTCAGAGCTTTGTTGTACTGACCTAAACAATATGAGCCACAGTTTCACAAACACACACACACACACACACACACACACACACACACACACACACACACACACACACACACACACACACACACACACACACACACACACAGCTCCACTGCTAAGTTAAAGTGCAAAAAAGTATGTGCAAAAAAACAATCCATATATTTGAGGGGACGGCAAAGTCAAGAAAATAATCATCTACAATTGTAATAAATATCTGATCCAATGTTTTTGTCATTGCAACCTACATTAAAGAGGAATATAAGACATGCAATGAAACAGTATGAAGCTGCTTACAATAAGCCCAAATAAAAACCTTTATTCTGCAATTCTGTGTTTGGTAGGACATTCCCCAAAATTCTTCTTATTTTTTAATTGTAACCACAACAGTAGCCTCAAGCGACAGCCTCATGCAGCCCTGTCTGTCATTGTCTGTGGCTTCTACATGTGGAGTCACACTACTGGCAACAAGTTGATGTCTACACAATTATGCAATGACTTCTTTGAACCATTAGATGTCATCATGTACAAAATAACTGGGATTTATTTGATCTCAATGTGAATGTTTTGAGTATGTTTTTTATTTTCATTTTTTAGATATGTAACAAATATGGCAAATCCATGTTTTGTTTAGCAGCTGTTATCTATACATATTATGCACTACAGTAATAACAGTTACCTTGAGTATTTTTTGTATTATTATCAACCACTCTCATTTCAGAATCAGAATCAGCTTTATTCGCCAAGTATGTTCACAAACATACAAGGAATTTGACTCTGGTTTTTCCATGCTCTCAATGTACATACACAGACTCTCATTTGATATATTTCCCCCTTGCAAATGTAGGTACAGGTAATATGTTGTTGCTGGAGTTTGTATTCAGTTTATTTGAGAGATTTAGCAGCAATATATATCACACAGCAACGATCACAGAATATTTCTTCTAAGGTATGGTTTATAAGACCTTCAAAGTAAAGAGGTGTGTTCAATTGAACATAAACTTAAATATTGGGTTTATATCTACATTTCATATAGGCCAGTAGCCTTCTCAAGACATCAGTTTCATATTAGTGTTCTTAAGATTTCTTAGAACTAAGACCCTACTGCTTCATGTATAATTGCTATGTGTTACAAAAGTCAACGCGCATTTCTGTTCGTTTGGTCTGATGGCATACATTTGCACTCGACATGCAAATGTGTTCTCTATCCCAACGTGCTGTTCTCGATTCTAATCCCAGTGAACTTTTCCCCGCCGTGGTATAAAAGACATTTGACTTGACGTATCTTTGCAGTAATCCCCACTGTGTGTGTCTCTTTCCCAGGGATGGTGTTGGTGCGCACGGAGCTGGGACAGCTTGTGATGGTCCCTCAGCAGGCCTTAGCTCAAGCCCAGGCTCAGAACAACCTCTCCCCGCGACCCACCGCACCCACGGCCGGACCCCCCTTCAGAGTCACCGCCCCGCAGGTAGGACACCCCTGTTGGAGCCCGCGTCACGGTAGCTCCGCTTCATTCAGCGTTCCATCATCAAGTCTCTTATGTTTGATGTGCTGTTCCACACTGGAGCCATGCGTCGTTTCTCTCTCACTGCCCTTCATTGTTGTGTGTGGTGGTGGTGGTTGTTGTTGTTGTTGTCATTCTTAGAATAATGAAGTAATAGCTACTGAATAAGTGATTGGAGTGTGGTTTTCATCACCTGTATCCATGCGGGGGTGGAATATATTACATTAAGCAGGCGCTGTCAGGTGCGCCTGACAACAATCAATGCCGGAGCGACTCCAAACTGTAGCACTTGTTACCTTCCACAAACGTGTGTGGGCAACACAGCCACACGTTTTTACATAAACAACAGGAGGGGGTCCGAAGCAGAGATATAAATCGTTTAGATGACATTTACATTCAATCATAGCAGATGCTTTTATCCAAAGCAGACATAGCAGACAATCAATACTGGAGTAAAGTGCTGTATGAGCACATTTAAAACAAACAAACAGCTGGAGAGTATCAGGACACAAGGTTAGTAGATCTATAAAAAAAAAGAGTTAGTGCAAGGGAACAAAGCAATATCAGTTCTGAATCCAACATGTGGTAAACAGTTCAGACACATATCAGTAGTAGTAGTAGTAGTACTGACATCCACTCACATGTGGGGTCTACCAATATTTGGGTCTTCAAATATTTTTGTCAAACTATTTTCTGGAAAGAGAGAGAGAGAGAGAGAGAGAGAGAGAGAGAGAGAGAGAGAGAGAGAGAGAGAGAGAGAGAGAGAGAGAGAGAGAGAGAGAGAGAGAGCTTGTGCTGAGCGAGTAGAGCTGTTCCTCCATCAAGGTTTTCCACATGCACAGAATCTGAACAGCGTGGCGCTTTGGAGGGCCTGGACTAGTGACTTAGTGGATGGGTGATGTGTTGTGGAGCCAGGGATTACCCTGAACAGTGAAGAAGAAGAACTCATTTGATCCCATGAGGGAAATTTGGTCTTCTGCATTTAACCCAATCGTGAATTAGTGACACACTCATAACACAGTGATGGTGAGGCACACAGTGAGGTGAAGCACACACTTAAACCCGATGCAGTGAGCTGCCTGCAACAGCGGCGCTCCGGGAGCGGTGAGGGGTTAGGTGCCTTGCTAAAGGACACTTCAGCCGTTCGCACTGGTCGGGGTTCGAACCGGCCACCCTCCGGTTACAAACCCTAACCAGTAGGCCGCGGCTGCCCCAACAGGGATTTACACTTGACGTTGAAACAGTGCATGTAGTTTGTGTGTGTGGAATGTGGAGTGTGGAGTAGGCCTGCATCAAAGTTTTAGAACTACTGTTGACATCTTGATCATGAACTGTAATGTATAACTTATTCATATTTACTGGCTTTTGATGCATGTATGGAATGCATTTAGAGTTTTTAGAGTTACTGTCGTGATCTTGACTATGTATTGTGATACATGGTCTGTTCATATTTGTTCAATTTTGATGTGGAGTTCATTGCTTGTGAAGAACATTTTGGAATGATGTCATTGCTTGTGAAGAACATTTTGGAATGATGTCATTGCTAGTTTCCCAATTGGGTTTTCCCAACTGTCTTGTTGTATTTGATTATTGACCTTTGACCAAAATGACTGCCCCTAGTGGCTTAAGAAACGTATAGCAAGTGCCTCATTGGCAGACCTGAAACCCACGCTATAATTATGCTCAGACTCCTTGTTCCCAACACCCTGATGAAGGCTGGTGAGCAGACACGCGTTGGTGTTTTTTAATGGTTTAGCCCCTAATAATAAATGGTTTAGCCCCTAATAATAAATGGTCATTTTTTTGCATCCAACTGAGTGCCTGGACCTGGGATCTTTTTCCAAACTGTTTTATGAACTTTGAACCCTTCCAAGAGCACCAGAGGATACTAGGGATACCCGTAGCGCTCCAGCTCCCCTTTTGTCTAGTAGTGCATGTAGTTGTTTGTTTGGGGTCAGTTCACATGGTTCACTACTGATACTACTGATAGGCCTACTCGTATATATGTGGATGATAAACCATTGGGAGTGTACTGTAGTGTACTGCAGGATCGCACGACTCAACACCAGATTGGTTGCACGACACAAAATGTGCACCAGAGTGCAGCATTTCACCATCTTTTCGTTGACTTGACTGCTTCCAATGGTTAATAGTTAAAACATAGCGCCTACTTTCAGAGTTTTGGTATCGGGTGGCATACATACATGAAGTTAATAATAATGTTGGGACTATATATTAGTCATAATAAGTATTTTCATTTACTTTAAAGCTGTTTTGTTCTGGCTATACATGGCACATCATACATAGGCCTTGTTTACTCTTGTGAAACATTAAATTGATTTTTGAGAGCTTTTTGCTTACCATGTGTGTAGCAGGTATTATGCTTGGAAATCAACATAGAGGAGGAGGAATATGTTTTGATCCTTTAGGATTTGAGGGAAGTGATTGGATTGTATCAAAACACACTTGCCAGCTGTGTGTCAACCTGAGAGATGATTTTGGAATATTATTATTATTATTATTATTATTATTATTATTATTATTATTATTATTGTTGTTATTGAAAGTTATTGAACGTTAAGCTTGGTTAAGTAGTCATCACCACTCAAAAATTTTATCCATTATAACGTTTGATGTCAAATATCCCGTAAACAGAGACATTAGCCACTAGAGGTCGCTGTTGACTCTGTCTACCCTCAGTGATACGGTTCAAGTGAAGAGGTGTTGTCTGACAATGGGAGAAAGTTTGTCGTGTGATTCTTATAAACTTGTCTCTGGGTAACATTAAAGTTGTAAAGAAACACATAGCGAAACACATTTCGCTATATTCGAATAACATAACTGTGTCGTCCATGATATTCAAGTTGAAACATCCATCGAACCTGTGAGGTTATCTATGTGGCCCGTTGTTTACAGTTTGGTTTACTAGACGGGTGCACGCCATCTTGCTTTGTGTCCGACTCAAAGAGAAGTGTGCATACTTCGCTGAAAGCACCCTGACACACACCGTTAACGTGTGTGAACA
>JAXIVH010000005.1:823229-825729 GCA_036785325.1 Urophycis tenuis | reverse complement strand
ATTTAATTTGTCTTTGTAGCTCCTCCCCCTATTCCGTCCGTTTACCCTCTAAAACGGCGCCGTTTGACATGTGATGTCCTTCATGTCCCGTCTGTCCGCGACGCTCAAACCGTGTAAACCACGTGTGACGTCACTCTCCTGGTGTCCCCCAGGCCACACGGGCCCCGGTCAGATGATAAATATGCACAAAGGCGCGTTCGGCGTGATATACAGAGCGTCGTGGTGAAATCACATGATGACTCTCCTGATACCTGGGATTCCCCTCTTCCACCCCGCAACCCTCTTTCACCACTCCGTCACAGGGAATGCAGAACCAGGGCTGTGGGACTGCCTGCCTGTGAGTGACCTTTGCCCCTCTTTCTCTCTCTCTCTCTCCCCACCCCCTCTCTCTATCTCTCTCTCTGATCTCTCTCTCTCCCCCCCCCCCTCTCTCTCTCTCTCTCTCTGATCTCTCTCTCTCTCCCCTCTCGCTTCCCCGTCAACAGATGAGTCCTCCCAGCCCTGCGGCTGTCCCTGCTCGCAGTCAGCACTCCCTGCAGCCCCCCCAGCAGGGGGTGAAGCCGGGGGTCCTCCCCGCCCCTCCGCCGGCAGCGGGGCCAGCTGTCCGCGCCCACCACCCCAACAGCGTGGGGCCGGCCGTGGGGGCTGGCGGGCCGGCGGCCGCTCACACCAGCAGTGGTATGTAGAAGGGTCTGGGCGGCACCACTCACACACTCACTCTCTCTCCTTCTCTTTCTAGCTCTCTCTCTCTCTCTTACTCTCTCTTTCTCTCCATCTCTCTGTCTCTCGCTGCCTCTCTCCTCTCTCTCTCTCGCTCTATCTCTTTCTCTCCATCTCTCTGTCTCTCGCTGCCTCTCTCTCTGACTCTCTCTTTCTGTCTCAGAATCACGCTCTTTCTCTCCCTCTCTGACTCTCTTTCTTTATCTGTCTCTCTCTCTAACTCTCTAACTCTCTCACTCTCTCCCCCCCGTTACCCACTCTCCTTCACTTACTCTCTGTCTGCCTCTCAATTACATGAATGTAAATTAAATTAAATTCGTGCTCTTTATTCGGATGGGAAACAAAACATTTTGATTGCCAGAGCACATACGACGTAATTTAGACCCAAAAATACTTAAAAAAGAACAATTTCCCTGAGCTTCATTGCTTTCAGCTTCATTAGCGTTGCGCGCGCTCGCTGGCAGACAGTGCGTGTGGATGGACGGCCGTGTGTGCGAAGGCATGACGAGTGTGTTCCCCGGTACACGCGCCTGACAGACCAGCACAGAGGCGCTCTGCCTTACAGAGAGAGCTGCTCATTCCCCTCTGTGACGACAAGTCCCCTTGGTTACAGAGGCTGATGTTTCTCTGTGACGCGCCTGTACACGGGTGATGATGATGCCTCGCAACACTTTAACAGACGAGGAAACCGTGGAGGAAAGTAGAATGAAGGACCAAAATGTTACAGGCACACAGACGAGACCGGGCTCGTCAACGCTGGTGACTGAGGAGATGAGTTAATATTAGCAACACACTTACTTCTATCTAACTGTGCCCGTCTGACATTTCCTATTATCTCTCTTGTTCTTATAGATCTCTATCTGCGTCTGTCACTATCTGTTCCGCTATCATGTTCTCATGTCTTCTTCCCTCACAACTAACCCGATCGCCCTCTCTCTCTCTCTGTGCGTTATCCTCCCTCCCTCTCTCCCTCTATCTGCTCTCTCCTCATTGGACGGACAGACAGCCGGCTAACCGCGAAGGCTAGCTGAGCTGTCCGTGGCCTCATGTTCTCATTGCGGAGCTGGGAGCCGTGAGGAGAGGGTGGTGGGAGGTGTGTGTGTGGTGGGTGGCGGGGTGGGGCGGGTGAGGCGAGGTAACCGGGTCAGGCCTGAGTCAATACTAAAGCAGTGCGGTGGCCTCAGTCTATGGGCAGAACATGCCTCTGGTGCGGCGGTTCTGGCCCGCTTCGCTCCACGCATATACACACAATAAATGAAGTAAATGGTGAACACACAACACACACACACACACACACCTGCTTGCATGCACATACACACACACATGCACACATACGCACACACGTGCACACACAAGCGCACACACATACACACATGCACATGTACACATGCCTTCACTTTCCACAGTGTTTTGGCTGAGCAGACCAGAAGTGGGCCCAACATAACCCAACATAAGATCAGACACCCCTCACATTTGTAAACAGCAGCTCCCGGTCAATATCATGCTCTCAAGCTATCCAGCTAGCACTCTATGAACCAAGTATCATGTATATACCGTATCTTTAAGCTGTGTGGGAAGTGCTTAATATATTATATATAAATATATGTGTGTGTGGTCTGCCCACATAGAATAACCCAGTTACATGGGTTACATGTTACGTGAGTAATTCAACATTTATTAGCACTTGCTACCATGCATTTGCGCCCCCCCTATCCTGTCTAATTAAAACATGACGGTAACAAACCCAAGGAGGAGAACGAGAGCGTAATTGGAAGCGTAT
>JAXIVH010000005.1:797113-823029 GCA_036785325.1 Urophycis tenuis | reverse complement strand
AAAAAATGAATGAATGAATGTCATCAGAGATCCGGGGGTTGAAATACTGACAACGATGTTGTCCTTAGAAATGTTCGTTCTGGGGGTCGGAACGTCGGCTTTTTGTTTGGGCCTGTGCGTTATGATCCACTATTCTCAGAGAACGACAGACAAACAGATATGAATATAGATATTAGCGCACATGAGTTACATGTTGAACCTTAGCACTACGTCTGACGTAGCTGGACAGAGCCGTGTGCCAGGCACTGTTTGGGAAATTAGTCTGATGATACGAAAAACATTAACATCCTCGGCCCACTTAGAAATATCAATTTTGGATCAAATGGACACTCTTCTGGGATTCAGAGCTCAGAGCACTGAGCATTTGGATAAATATTTTAACCAAAAGAGAACAGTTAGTGTTAGTGTAGTCACTTAGCAACAACACAAGCCATTCTAACACAAGGATATGCTATTCACCCGTAGCTTTGAGCAACGGATAAAATGGTGGATAAAATTCATGATTATCAAATCAGGAATAGCATTATTTCGAACCCACGATATACTTAATATACTGAGCACTACAGGATGGGCCTTTTTATCTGACAGCAGGAGTGGATGAGCAAGGCGTCGCTGACATTAGAGAGATTCACATTGACACGAGCATCTTCAAGTTTGTCTCCGGAGGTGTTACATCACGTTGACTAAACAGCATGGCGTTTTAACACTCTGCTTGGCTCAGCTCAACAGAGGGATGAAGAGAGAACGAACCTCAGGGTCAAAGGTCACACACATCATCATCATCATCATCATCATCATCATCCCCTCAACCTTGGTGGGGGACGATGTTTTTTTTATGAACCCTCATTTAGCAAATGTCACTTTTGATCTCTCTCCCTCTCTCTCTCCCTCTCTCTCTCCCTCTCTCTCCCTCTCTCTCTCCCTCTCTTCTCCCTCTCTCCCACAGTCCCCAGGTGTGTTTCATGACAAACCTCGCACTCTTTACTGCTGAGCAGGTGGAGTTTGAGTGAGGAAGGTGAGGCAAGGAGGCGGAGGAGAAGGAGAAGGAGTAGGAAGAGGTGGAGGAGGAGGAGGAGGAGGAGGAGAGGGCCGGGGTGGAGGTGGGGTGTTTTCTTGCTGATCAGCAGAACTCTGAACCCCAGAGTGGCGGCGGTGCCCTGATACCTGGGCCCTAGATATTAGACTTGGCCCGGGTCAGCGCCTGGCCAGAGGGTTAATAGCCCACTCTGCCAGGCACACAGAACGGGCCGGGCCCGGCGTGGTCACAAAGTGCTGTGTCAGCGGAGGGGCCCTCAGAGGAAAGTTTCAGAGTCCGGAGGCCCAGCGAGGAGGGAGAGCAGAGCATGTGAGGCACAAGCTCTCCCTCTCTCTCTCTTTCTCTCTCTCTCTCTCTCCCCCCCTCTCTCTTTCTCTCTCTCTCCTCTCTCTGCTTCACTCCCCCCTCTCTCTCCCATTCTGCCACTCTCTCTCTCTCTCTCTCTCTCTCTTTCTCTCTCTCTCTGCCCCTCTCCCACTCTCTCTCTACCTCTCTCTGCCTCTCTCCCTCCCATTCTACCACACTCTTTCTCTCTCCCACTCTACCCTCTTTCCCTCTCTCCCCTTCTCACTCTACCTCTCTCTCCATCTCTGTCTCTCGCTCACCCTCCCTCTATCTCCCTCCCGCTCCCCCCCCCCTCCCCGTCTCTCTCTCTCTCTCTCTCTTCTCTCTCTCTCTCTCGTGTCTTTCAGATGTATTCCGCCGTGTCCAGTGGAGGTTTTCCCCAGCAGCGCGGGGGGGCTTTTCAACCGCCGTTCAAACACCACCAGGAGGAGGGTCGAGCCCACGGAGGTCCCAGACACCACACAATCACGTGTGATGAGCTCCGCCATCTCCTCGGTGGCCTCTCCTGGCCGGCTGCCCCTTAGACCCCAGCCCATCCCCAGACCGGCCCGTCTCCCAGACCAGCCCGTCTCCTCATCCTCCCAGCCAGCGGAGGAGCCGGGGCTCCACCTGGATGACTTATGGAGAGACTCTGGCCCGTGCACCGACTCACTGGGGCTGGCTTAACCGCTGATTTACTGGGCCGGCTGCGGCCCCCCCCCCCCTCTTTTTACCGGACGTGACAAACGGCTCACTCTAAGTGGCCGGGGGGGGGATTGATTGACTCACATGGCCGGCCTGAGTGACTAACCTGCCACTAGCCTCCCCTGGCCAGCCGGCCGGTGGCTGACCGGGCCCCCCGGGGTCGACCGGGGCTCGCTGAGTCATCAGCCCCCCTCGCTGACCGGACTTACTGCCTGGCGGAGCAGCCCCCCCCCCCCAGTGTCAGGGCTCAGCGGTGGGGTGGGGGGGGAAGGCAGCAGAGGGGGGGTCCCCTGCGGTGTTCACCGCCTGGAGACCCCGCGGTGAGGAGAGAGCGCGGTGTGCAGAGCTTCTCCCCGCGCAGGACGCCGTCCTCTGGCCGCCATCCATCAGCCACAGAGAACCGCTGTGTGCTGTCCGTCCTCCAGCCTCTCTGTTCTCTCTCTCTCTCTCTTAGTCGCTGTAGCCTGCCTTTCTGTCTCTCTCTTTCTCTCTCTCTCTCTTATCTCTGTAGCCTGTTTCTCTCTCTCTCTCTCTCTTATCTCTGCAGCCTCGCTCTCTTTCTCTCTTATCTCTGTGACCTCTCTCTCTTTCTTCTCTTTGTAAGCCTCTCTTTCCCTCTCTCTTATGTCTGTAGCCTCTCTTTCTCTCTCTCCAATGTCTGCAGCATCCCTTTCTCTCTCATATCTCTGTAGCCTCTCTTTCTCTGTATCTTATGTCTGTAGCCTCTCTTTCTCTCTCTCTCTCTCTCTCTCCACAACATCCCTCTCTCGTTCTCGGTCTCTCACTCTCTTTCTGGTCTCTCCTCACCGTCTAACACACTCTCTCTCTCTCTCTCTCTCTCTCTCTCTCTTCTCTCTCTCTCTCTCTCTCTCTCTCTCTCTCTCTCTCTCTCTCTCTCTCTCTTTCTCTCTCTCTCTCTCTCTCTCTCTCTGTCAGTCCCTGGTCTCTCCCTCCCTGTAGATCTCACGTTCTGGCCTCTCTGTCTTTCTTTCTCTCCTTCTCTCTCGCCTCTCTTTTGTCTCTCCCTCGCTCGCTCTCACTCTTTCACCTCTGCTATTTTCCTAGCTCCTCTACGCCACAGACATGCTGGCTGAGGCCATTTTGAAAGAGTTAACAGATGTCGGGTGATTTGCCCCAGGCCCCCTGACAGCGCCCCAGTGATGTATTTGATGTGGAGTTTATTCAGCTCTAATAAACGTATAAAGAATTAGAATAATAATTCACAGATGTACATATACAGATTATAATGCCTGGGTTTCTCTTTGAAGCGGACAGGCGAGCCAAGAGCAACAGAACCAGGGAGAAGATGAAAAGGCTTTTGGTTCAGTCTACTGATAATCAGAGGATTTAAGATGCTCTAATACCACAGTTTTATGTTCAGGCAGAAACACAGACGGCCCTTTGTTGCAGAGACCGGTTCCCTTTCTCCGGAGAAGTCTCTCAACAATAGGCTGCAATATTATTCACTGGTGATTGCTTTTTACAGTTTTCAGAAACAATAAGCATATTGAAGCACAAAGAGGATTTTTCATGTTTGATTTTCATTTCTGTGTTAATTTGTAAAATAATGTAATACAATATATATATATATATATATATACAGTATATATATATATATAATATATATATATATATATATATATATATATATATATATATATGAGCACTAACCTTCTAATACCCCCCCGTCACCCCTCCACCCCGCCCCCCCCCCCCCCCAAAAAAAAAAAAAAAATTGGAATTACTTTCAAAACAAACAACTTCTATTTGGTTCACAACTAAAAGAACGACAAATCACTAAAATGTCAGTTGCAGAGCATCTTAATATCCACATAAACCATAAAAACGGCTCTGCAGCTCTATGGCGATGCATAGCAACCGTGCAGAATTTCAGTCAAGGAGAAAAGGGAAAAAAAAAAAAAAAAAAAAAAACACCTTATTACTTCTAACTCCTGCAAGCCATTTTTGGTCTCCAAAGGTTTCTGGGTGCCGCGGGCCATGTGTCTGCAGTGTTTCGGGAAATGACTTGCCTTCGCACGAACACTGCTATGTTCTGCAGCACCACTGCCCCGAGCACCCCCGCTCACTTTCTGTTTAACCCCTTCCTGCCTTCCCTCACACTGACTCACTGCTACAGAGGAGAGCTCTCTCTCACACACACACACACACACACACACACACACACACACACACACACACACACACACACACACACACACACACAGCACACACACACAGCATACACACACACACACACACACACTCACACACACACACACACACACACACACACACACACACACACACACACACACACACACACACACACACACACAGACACACACAGCATACACACACACACACACACACACACACACACACACACACACAGACACACACAGCATACACACACACACACACACAGCACAATGCTGTCACTTTGTTGTTGAGCCTCCTACAGACCAGGGAGAATCAGAACTGCTTCTCTCTTTCTTTTTTTTCACAAGCTCACACATTAACTGCCCTGTCTAATTTGGCTGCTTAGCCATGTGACGGCTCTTAACAAACCAGGCATCACGGTGAGAGGAACAAGGCTTTGTTGGGTGGATGGAGATGAGGGAGAAGGGAGAGAGACAGGGGAAGAGACAGAGGGAACGAGAGAGAGAGAGGGATAGAGAGAGAGGGATGGAGAGAGGAGAGAGAGAGAGAGAGAGAGAGAGAGAGAGCCCTTCCCCACTCCAGTGGATGCAGCGCGATGTGCGACACGGCTTGTGAGTGTGTATCAACGGTGGATTAAATCTGCAAACTCGTTGACACAACACATAATTAAAACATCTTGCTCGAGGTCAGGAATTTTCTAATTAGTAGTGTACTGACAAAGCTGCAATTCCATCGCCCTGAGTTTGGGAGTCCACAGGTTACTGCGGAGATGAAAGCCCGGCCCCGGGGGGCTCGCCCTTAGGGTGCTCCTACCGCTCCTCCAGAACGCGAGGCACAGGGTCAGCAAGCTAAACACCACGCAGGATCCAGAACCTTCCTTCATTCTAAACAAAGAACTTCCAACTTTCACGGCCTGAAACGACGCTAAACTCGCGTGTCTCTCCTTCCCTCTTCTCGTTATCCACGCTCTCCATTTCTCTCCTTCTCTCCCTCTCTCTCTCTCTCTCCCTCTTCCTCTCTCTGTTTCTTTCTCTCTCTCTCCATTTTCTCTCTGAACGTGAGAGGAACAAAGGATTGTACGAATGTAACCCGAAGAGGAAAACACTATTACGTTGTTTAAAAATCTGTTTAATTGAGTCAGGACTGGTAACTGGGTTCACTGAGACTCACGTATCTGTGTTCAAGTCCAGAACCCAGCAATTTGAATTCATCCATTCAGAGAAAGACAGGAGTTAACAGCTTGCCTGATAACCTGGGCAATTAGCGGAGGCCAAGTATCTGGCTATTTAGCGATTCATAAACTATCAGAAGTGGAACTTTTCCAGCATTAAATATTGAAGGCGTTTCATATACAAAATGAACCCAATTAGAGATACAATGGGAGAAGTGTAATGAGTCTCAAGTCAGAAGGCTTGTCTTCTGAGCGGCTCACTAATGAGCCCTTGTTGGTTTTGCACACTACTTCCAATACCGTGGCGCTTGTCATTTTGCCAGTTTTAAATTTTTAATTTGTGCAGAATGAGAGGGTGGCGACTGCGTTAGCGGCGAAGGCGGCGCCGTGTTTTGCAGCCGCGGATCGCTGGAAGAGGAACGCGACGCCAAATGAGGCTTTGTGGTCCACCCTTTGAAGTCCCCGCCGTACTGGGTTCCAAACAGGACCAGCCAGTGAACAATAACACCATCCGCTTGGAGATGTACTCAATACGAATGACCGCACTGAAGGGGAACGTGGAAAGTGGCCTCGTTATGGAAGGAAGCGGGGCAGCGTGGCTACAGCGTGCTGGAGAATGTAGAGCTGCTGAACGCACGCAGGGCCCCTACAAACACACTGAAGGATATAGAGCTGATGAACACACGCAGGCCAACGATAATGCGCTGTACTGTAGAGCTGATGAACACACGCAGGGCCCCTACAACGCGCTGTAGAATGTAGAGCTGATGAACGCACACGGGCCGACAACAACGCGCTGTAGAACATAGAGCTGATGAACACATGCAGGGCCCCTGCAACGCGCTCAAGAGTATAGAGCTGATGAACACAAGCAGGCCGCCTACAACGTGCTGAAGAATATAGAGCTGATGAACACACGCAAGCCAACGATAACGCGCCATAGAATATAGAGCCGATGAACACACAGCGCGCTGTAGAATATAGAGCTGATGAACACACGCAGGCCGTCTACAACGTGCTGTAGAATATACTGTAGAGCTGATGAATACACGGAGGCCCCGTTACAACACGCTGTAGAATACAGAGCTGATGAACACACGCAGGCCGACGAGACGAGACCCACCGCGGTGACGTGTGATCCTGCCGCGCGGCTTCACGTCTTCCCTAGCGCCCGCCCGTCTGCAGCTTGAACCGGCGCCGCATTCGGCAGATTAGACAAAACGCCACAGAGGGGGCCCCACGCCGCATGCAGATAAGAGGTGGGGAGCATTAGGCAGCACACTGGCTGCGGAAAAACCCCGCTCAGAACGCCTGCTTGATCTCCAATTGACATAAATGGGTCCGTTTCTGACATCGTTTAGCCTTCACAGGAAGTGCTGCAGTGCGTTGCGCGCGGGGTCCCTGTGCACCTGACATGATGCCTGCTAAGTGTGAGAGGCAGGAGAGACGAGACTGAAGAGAGAAGGTCTGATTTAAATCCAGACTCTTCTGGGGAAAGAACAGAGTGCCATGTTTTATATAGATGGCCCAGAAAGAGAGGCAAGACAAGAAAAAGATGTTCTTTTTCTCCTCGTCTGCGGAGCGTCTGCGTGACGGTTCCTGACCCCCTGTGTCTCGGCTCCGAGTTGGATTAAAGCTGCATGAAGGGAGCAGGGAGCAGGCTTCCTCCGCCGAACATCTTGAGGACGCATCAAGCCCGGTTTCATCTCATGTTTATTCTCTTTTTTGATGATATCACGGAGCCGCGATGACTTCCCCGTCTCCAACTTAAACTCCTGCATTAGGGCACAGCGCTCGGACGGAGGGAGGCGCTGGAGCGAACAAACGGCGCGGCTTTGTGTGGTTGTGTGTGCCACTTCAGTCGACGGCGCTCTGCTTCCCATCATGCACCACGGCGCAACTTTCTGGGAGAGACCTCGGCTCCCCTTTACACAGGCGCTTCACTGCGGGGCCCAGAAGGCTTTGCTCCTACCTGAGCTGTCGTTTAGCAGCCAATCTCTGTTACACCGCACACACATGCACACACACGCGCACACACACGCACACACACACACACATGCACAAACACACACAGACACACACACATGCACACACACACAGACACACACACACGCAGACTGCAGCACGGCTTCCCAAACAGCTGCCAGTGTATGCGCGTGGCTTATCTACATATTGACTCACTTTAAATCCACACCTTTGTCTTCCATAATGATTACACGGAACGTGTGAACGGAAGCGGAGCCACTCTCTGGAACCCGAGGCGCCGAGGCTGCGGGCGCCGGGCCCGTGGGCGCCCGGCAAACAGACCGCGGGCGCCGCCTCGCCATCCACACAGCCCGCAAACGCGCCCAGAGCCACCGCCAAAGGGTTTCCTGGTTTTGCGAGGCGGCGCTTCCTGCTCGACGAGGCCAACGGAGCACAGAGCGCTGCGGAGGATCAGCGCTGCAAATGTGTTCCCTGACACGTCTTGGAAGCAAAACAATGGCGCTTGTGCCGGACCGGTAATGGAGACAGCAGGGGTCTGTCTAATGGTTGTCAGCGAGTTGGACCTCACATGTAAACACACGCACGCACGCAGGAATGGACTTTGAACAGGCCGCAAGTAACAACAAACACACGCACGCACGCACACACACACACACACACACACACACACGCTAATACACACCAGAAAACAAAGCACACACAAACACGCACAACTTTGCACAGTGTCACAGGACAACCTAGGAGGTATGTTTACATTCTGTGGCTCCCGGAACCTTAGAGCGTGCGTGCGCCTGTGTGTGTGTGTGTGTGTGTGCGTAGTGTGCGTGTGCGTGTGTGCGTGTGTGTATATTCCAGGGCCTTTCAGCCAAACCACATGTATTGCTCTGCGCTGCCATGACATGTAATCAGCCCAATGACGCAGCCGGCAAAGGCCAAATCGGGCTGTTCGCAACTCTCTCGCAAAAACTTCCCTCCGTGGCAGGCGTTCATTAGTCCAACAAATACATAATTTATGCAGTCTAAAAAATACATGTGATCGTGAATCAAAAGCGCGAATTAGAGACACAGAGCCATTGGACTTCTTTGGCGAGGCCGATTCTTTGTTTCACAAAAAAAGAAAAAAAAAAGTGATTACGGGTGAAGCGCAGGGTCCGTGCCCCGGCTCGCCGCTGGAACGCCACGGCGTCGTTACTCTTACTGCCCTCGCCGAGTGCCAGACCACAGCCCCGGCCTGGCACGGCTGCTCCAGCCAAAGACCGCTAATCTGTTTATTATTTATTTTCCCCGCACGATGGAGTTTCAAAGGCGAGTGCGTGACCCGTGTCGTTTGGGAGCGTGTCTCGGTACCGCCGGCAAAACAAACAGCCGCCGCCGCCGCCGCCGCCATCTCGAGCCGCCCGCCCGCCGTCTCGGGAACGCTGTTATCGTAGCGAAAATGAGTCATCAAGTCGCCATTTTTTTCGCCCTTCTGACAGCAGAAAACACGCACACTTTCGCTTTTTTTTTCCCGCCTCTTCCCATTATTCAAGATATATAACTGACGGAAATGTGTGATGTCTAAATCCTCCGAATCCTGATGCTTTTTTTTTTTTTTTGAAAAACGCCTTCATTTCACAGTTAATTGGGCTTCCTAATTAGCGCAGGATGTCTAATTCCCTTTGCAGTCAGTGTGCTAAATGGCGAATGGTTAGCGAGCGTACGCCATTCCTCTGAGCCGATGTTCCCCGGCGCACATGTGCAGCTAGCGCCGTAGCGCATTACGTGGCCAACGACCAGCCCTAAATCTTAATTAGCAACAACAACAACAACACGGCAGACAGCCAGGCGAGGCACAACGAGCTGTGTTTCCCCCAAAAAAGGTGATGGCGAACGCATCACAGAGATGAACATTAAAGTGAAGGATTCGGGTAATTAAGCGCGGAGCCCTGTAATCTCTGAGGGGCACTGTGGGGCCGCACGCACGCACGCCCCCCGCCCCCACTGACAGGCCTCTTGGTGGGCGGCGAACACAAACACGGCCTTGCCCCCAGAGTGCTGCGAGTCAACATTGGCTATGGAGCGCGAGGCCGGGTGTCAAGTAATGAAGATGTCATAGGAGTCACAATATCCCCCCTCCACACCCACACACACACATCCGTTTGCAGTTCGGCAGCGGCTGTGAACAGGGATAGCCACACACACACACACAGACACACACACACACGCACGCACGCACGCACGCACGCACACACACACACAAACACACACACTCACACACACACACACACCAACACACACACACACCAACACACACACACACTCACACACACGCACGCACGCACACACACACACACACGCGCACTCACACTCACACTCACACACACACACACACCCTGCCTGATCTTCGTCTCAGATTAATGATGTGCGATATTCTTTGAGCACAACACAGAAACACAAGCCAGGCCGTCTGAAGCAGCTCTCTCTCTCTCTTTATTATTAGAAGCGTATTTTTCATGGCCATCCCTTAGTTACTTTTTTTTTTCTAAACTGGTCAAATGGAAAGCAGGGAAGCGAGAGGCAAGGGAGAAAAAAAAATTAAGCTGAGCTGAAAAGTGCGACTTGGATTTAATATTTTATAATTGCCAAGGGACATTCCAAGATCAATGAATTTTTGCCCGGGACGCACATCAGAAAGAGATGTACTTCAGTCTTTTTAGGGAACATTGGTCTATTTAATTCCAGTGTCTGATGCATTTGAAATATGCCTTCCATGGCCTCTTTCCCCCCCCCCAGGGCAGTGCTGAAGGCACACATTACCACTTTTAATGGGCCGCCATGAGAACAGACCAGCCAGCCAATAAGCCTTCCGCGCTAATGGCCCGCCTTGTTGGTCCTGGCGCGCCCGCTCCTCACGAGCTAATTTTAGTTGTTGTGTGTGTGTGTTTTTTTTCTTTTGTTAAAGCATAAAGAGGCTGATGTCTGCATCACAGTGTTGTGTATGTTGGAGGACAGCATTGGAAAAAAAAAAACTGGAAAAAACAAATCAAATCACAAATCACACACGGTAGGGCTATATTTACATAGCCCATTGTTATGTTACAGTAATAGTAATTTTAATAATCAGCATCATCATCATAATACATATGCGACTACTATTATATTGTGGTAATAATAATTAAAAAAAGAAGAAGAAGAACAATAATAATATGTATATTAATATATTAATAATAATATATTCTAACAATAATAATTATCAATATAATTATTATAATGTATACATCCTACAACATGGCATGTCACTTGAAGATGCGTTACATCTTCATTCATTACCCTGCATTATATTAATACGATAAGCGTCCACCATTTTCAATTACTTTGAGCATGATAACAGCAATCTAACAGCACGCCACACTATTCCATTAACATCAAACCCCTGTCTGTGAGCGGTTCCATTTCAGGCTTAAACACACACCCAAACACACTGTTGTCCGACTACTATTTTCCATAGCAGAATGTTGCAGTCGCTCACTATTTGCCAAACAGGTGCACTGGCTAGTTTGGCCTCTGGACGCAAAAATTCAATTAGAGTCTTCCTGAAGCGCCTCCATCTGCAAACAATATGCTTTCCATTTTAATCAAGGCTTCTTCAGCAAAAGTCCAAAAGCCTTACAAAATATTAACACCATATCCTGGGATGTTGTTCTATACACAACACTGCCCGAGTGCCAATTTTCTACAAGCAGGATTGAGTTGCCGGTAGGAAGTGGATTTAGAAACAACAGACAAGTGCTATTCAATATCCTGGGTTACACGCGCGGAGAGCGTGAAATGCAGAGGAACAGAGATACGGGTTCAATTACAAGGTGGCTTTTTCTGTTTGGTCATTCAGCAGACACTGATATCCAAGGTCACTTCGTAAATTCAGATACAGGTCACTCGCACAAGCACATAGGAGTGAGGCATCTTGTTATAGGATGCTCATGAGTAGGCCGTGGACATTTACACCCTAACCTTTACCCGGGTCGTGTTGCTACACAGGGCGGTCCAGGGATCTCCAGTCAGGATGGACCGCAGACACGTCGGTCCAAAACCACGCCGTGGATCCTTCAGACCCTTGACGTCGGCTCAAATAGTAATGCCTTCACGTTAACCATCAGCACCTCTGCTCTGCTCTGTCTTCTCTCTCTCTCTCTCTCTCTCTCTCTCTCCCCCCCCCATCCATCTGATTTCCTACCTCAGGCACCAACCTTTAGAGCTGACACCGGCGCTGACAAAACAATAATACAGTCGAACCGAAATGAAACAAATGAAAGAAACATTTAATAAAACAGCGACAACAAAAAAAACAGTTGTGTCGCCCCGGTAATGCCACTGCGCTCCGCTGCACAAAACAATCAGGGCTAATTCCACCGGTATCATAGCAGGGGCCTATAAATAACACACGGAGACACAGGAGTTAGCGACCGGCCCGCCAAAGGGGAGCGGAGCAGGGGAACTCGGAGCGCCAGAACTCCGGGGCACTACCGGCACCAGCACCGCCGCCGCCACCGCCGCCGCCACCACCACCACCGCCGTGGCGAGGTTCAGGAGAGCTGCTTCATTAGGGACCCGCCGCACTTCTGTCTCCGAGCCTTTACTTCACAGGACCGCATTATAATCTCACGCTAAGACTGGGGAGCTCTCAGGGCCCACAGCTCCGAGCTCTTCCCTGGATGGTGGAGGGTGGTGGTGGAGGGTGGGTGGTGGTGAGGGTGGGTGGTGGTGAGGGTGGATGGATGGGGGGGGGGGGGGGGGGGATAGAGATACAGAGTGAGGATGCGAGGCGTTTCCCCAGCCCCGCGCCGCTGGGTGTTGGAGGCGTGCGGGAAGAGGACAGAGTGGGAGGGAGGCGGAGCGAGGGGGCCCAGGATGTGAGGCATGTTCCCCGCGTCCCTGGCCAGCAGGCTAGCTAGAGACACCGCCATTATCGCCCCGTTTCCATAGCGCCGAGGAGGAGAGGGAAGAGGGGGAGGCGGGAGGGGGGAGAGGGGGAGGGGGGAGGGGGGGATGTGGAAGAAACAGCAGCAAAATTTCATTCTTCAGAAATTTAATTATATCAAGATTAACAAGGGAGGTAATTAATTTCTTTAAGATGGGTATCTTCTTTAAGTGCCCAGGGCTCAACTTTGTTGTCAAAACTGTATATTTAACCATTATTTCAGGGCAAAGTTTTAAAGGCAGAAGCTGAGGTTCTCTTCACTTTGTCATGAATATGGAAATATCGCAGTTTCTTTTCTAAACGGTTATTTTTCATGAATGCACACATTTATATACATATATAAATGTAAAGTCTACTGCGGAAAAAAATAGTTACTGGCCTACTCCATTGTGAGGGCTTGGTTGAATTTATAACAGGATATTAGCAGCCGGACGTATTTATTTAATGTTAGGAGCCTTGCGGAAGCTCCTCAGCTAGAGGAGAAGTAGGCCAACCGTCCTCAGTCCTCACTGGGGCTTTAGCTGGACTTCATGCTTGGAACAGCCAACCAGGCAAACACAAGGGTCAGCCAACGCTCATGACGTCTCAAAGGTTTTAGGGTGATAACGGAGTGGAGATTAAATTCACAATCAAAGATTCATTTATTAAACCACATGAGGGCAGTTGACTTTGCCGAATTGGTTTGAGTGGGAAACACTGTACAGCCAAATAAGCCTGATATTTCTTAGAATGGCGTTTATATTTGTGGAATGCGTAATAAAACTGCAAAATAAAACTTTAAAATAAAAACCAAAAAAACATAAATGATTTCATATGACTATAGAAAGCCTATTGAATATTATTTAGTTATGGTTTGCCTTGTGATCAAGCTTGGAGACAATAGAAGCTTTTACAAAAGCACAACACTGGATAACCTCCATCAATTCAATTTCTTAATCTCAGTTTATGAAAAAGCATTTAAATCATGTTTGCCAAACAATTGAATGACACTGTCATAGATTATTGCTAACCTGGCATCCTGTTGTTAAAATTAAAATGACCCAAATGACTTCTTGAAAAGAGCGATCTGTCTGATAACGCTTATCGTGCAGGCATAACAGCATCCCTCGAGCCAATCTGCTGTGGGTCTCCGAAACCATCAAATGAGCTGAGTGATCCTGGATCTGTTTCTAGGGTTCGGCCATTTCACTCTAGGGGTAATATGTTTTGTTATGCCTGGGTTCTAGGGTAACAAACACACCCACTCAGTCACACGCTCTCACACACACAAATACACACACACACACACACACACACAGACACACACACACACACACACACACGCACGCACGCACGCACACACACACACGCACGCACGCACGCACACACACACACACACACACACACACGCACACATCAGACTTTCAGGCTAAAATGTAAGAACACTGCTGTAAGCCAAACTCTAAATCATTGACAACCCTAACCTATAATTCAATACTTTCCATTTAAGCTGTGCGAATGGATCCTAACTCGCTGGCTAATATACAGGCACATGCTGTACCCACATTCTGCACCAGCATCCCGCTCAGCGTTCTCTAGCCCTTTGACACGCGTAGGGACAAAGGTTGCTGTGGTCTCAGGGGCTTACGGAAGATATGTTCATCCATGTGAAACAAACAATCGGTGTGTGTGTGCATGCGCGCGCGCGTGTGTATGTGAATGGATGAGTGTGTGTGTGTGTGTGTGTGTGCGTGGATGTGTGCGTGCATGCGCGTATGTGAATGGGGGAGTGTGTGTGTGTGTGTGTGTGTGTGTGTGTGTGTGTGTGTGTGTGTGCGTGTGTGTGCAGCGTGTGCGTGGATGTGTGTGGGCGTGCGTGCGTGACAGAGAAAGCAAGAGAGAGGCCAAGAGAAACAAGGTGCAGCATTTAAATGCACAACAGCTACGGCAGCATCAACAAGTCCCAGGCGAGATCCAGCGCTACGGTGGGGGGGGGGGGGCGGCGGCGTGGGTCACCAGGGGTCAGGGCACACCGGAGCAGTCAGGCCTGGTTCTCACGGAGGTGAGGATCATGCAGAAGCCACAGGAGATGACCAGCAGGGCCCGCCAGGCATGCACTGTCAGAGGCTCCACCAGCCAATTACCTCAATTAGGACTGACACTGGCCCACAGAAGAACTTACATAACTCCTGGCCCTGGCATGGGGCGAGGCTATACCTACACGCCCTTTGACCAACCGTCACCCCGCTCTGTAGAGCGTTCACTGCTGCTAGGTGAGCCCTCCACGGACTGGGTTAAAGTGATGGCCAGCCATTCAAGCATCAAAAAGGTTTTATTTTGTCAAACACTAAACCTATGTTTATATGTTGTTATTACCTTAGATATGCATATATACTGTATATATACTGTATATATATATATATGTCTGTCGCCAAGCCTTTACTTCACAGGACCCCATTTTAAACTTAAAAGTTAAGACTGGGGAGCTCTCAGGGCCCACAGTTCCGAGCTCTTCCCTGGAGAGGGTGGAGGTGGCGGGTGGTCACTGATGGTGGGTGGTGGTGATGGTGTTGGTGGTGGTGATGGTGGTGGTGGTGGTGGATGGATGGATTGGTGGAGGATTTCCCAGCGCTGTACCTGTGCGGGACCCTTAAGTCTACCTCACGCTCATACACGTGCACACGTACGCACTTACGCACCCAACATGTCCGCCGTGGCATTTCCATTCCCACCGTGCACGACTGAAAACGTACTCTTGCGTATGCAGAACACAGCACTTCAGTCATCGTCGACAAGGCTTGAATTCAGACGCATGGCGTTTGATTTGCTTTGATTGAGTTAGGCAATAACGAGTGGGACGGAAGATGATAAACGTAAGCGCTGATAACAAGTTTAAATTGGAGTCATTTGGTCCTGAACATTGAAAACTGGAACATTTGAGTGTTCTCCAGATGTTCTCGGGACGAGTGGAAAGCGGGTCAGAGGCGGACATAACGGGAACGTCGGGGGGGGTCAGCGCGCTGCAAGCGGCGTTCCTGGCCGCACCGTGGGACCCCTCTCACGCCCTGTGAGCGGCTTGGAGCGTTTCAACTCAAAGCCCGGGACCTTCATACTCATTACCATGGCGCTCTGCACTGCGCCAGCGAGTTGGCAGAACGCGGCGCTCTGGGAGCTCTGGGAACGCGTGGCACGGGCCCAAACTGGCCCCGCGACCGAGGACTCCAAAAACACTTCCTGTCCCTCACGACGCGGCCCCGGAAAACGCCGTAGTGCGCAGGCGGAACGCGAGTTATAGAGTCCTTAGGAGACTTCAATCTCCTTGAGGTTACGCAACGGACAGCCGTCTCTCTCCCGGGCTGCCCCCTCTTAATCATGTTCTTGGAGCTTCGCCGAGAGCACATGGAGCCTCCGACGCGTCGGGGAGTCATCCTGATTTCTTACCTCCGACTCTCCCGAGAGCCGACGCGTCGGTGTGGGTTTCTGATCCAGGCCCAAGCCCAGCCATGCCACCTCAATGGAGCGTCAATATTTAGCACAGCGAGGCACACGGTTAAACGGGGCTCCCTGTCACTAGATTACACGCCGCCGTCTATTTTCGGAGAACCTGACAAACCTCAGACGCACCGCAGCGCTCCTGGAGTGGAGTGGCCCCGGTAAGCCCCCTGCCTCCACCTCCCTGGTGGAGGTCCGCCGGGCTCCACGCAGGCTACGGCGCCCCGGCTCTAGCGCCAGCCGGGCATTGGAAGGAGAGCGGCTAGGAGCTGGAAGAGGGGGGCGGGGGGAGGGAGCTGCACCATTTGGTTCTGTTTGTGAGCTGTTTCCTCAAAGCAAACACAGAAGACTCCCACTGGACACATGGCCCAGGCAGGGAGGGGAGAAGCAGGGGGAGGTGGGGGGGGGCAGGGAGGAAGGGGGGGGGAGGGGGAGCAGAGGGAGGTGGAGGCGGGGGAGGAGGTGGTCTGTCCCCTCGACTGCACTAAAAGGAAGTCCCACCAGACACAGGGTCAGAGCAGCAGAAGGGGGAGGCGGGGGGGGGGGGGGGGGAGGCGGCAGCCATAGACGATAAGGGGGAGGCGAGAGGGGGGGGGGGTGTCTAAGAGGTTATATCCATCTGACTTATTATGCGGCACGACGGCCGTCATCTTAACCCAAACAGCTTGTTCTGTCCCAGCCCACAGGAGGAACACACCTCCCCATCCATCACTGACCCCACCCCCTTCCTCCTCCTCCTCCTCCTCCTCCTCCTCCCCCATCTCCTCCTCCTCCGCCACCACCACCAGCAGCGAGACGGGCTCCCCTCTCTACAAACAGGGAGACCAGTCCGTGTGCTCCCAGGGCCCCCGCACCGCGGTGTGGACACAGGGAGGTAGGGGGGAGTGGGAGTGGAGAAGGGAAGAGGAGGAGAAGAGGAAGAACACGCAGAAGAAGAAGAAGTAGAAGAAGAAGAAGAAGAAGAAGAAGAAGAAGAAGAAGAAGAAGAGGAGGAGGGAGGAGAGGAGAGGAGAGGAGAGGAGGAGGAAGGGGGGCAGGTTAGCGGGGAGCGAGGCAGGGGGGAAAGACACTGCACACTCCCGAGTTGGGATTGATTTACTTCATTAACCAAGATTACAAGTTTAACTTACAAACCAGAGGTCAAAATTTCTCATTAACAAGGGGACCGTGGACAACCCCAGGGCCCTGAGACCACTCTTATTACTGACTACACATTTCAATCTGTCTTTGATGTTCCCTGTCTGCTTCCTACCCCTGTTCTCCCCTCCCCTTTTCCTTTGGCAGGGAGGTTGATTTTAATTGTAGCTATAGAACAGAGCATAGTTTGCCTGTAAGCCAGCCTCCACATCTGTAGTGAGTGCAGCTTTAGTGATATTGGGTGCAGTCCATAGCCCCAGGCTCATTTTAATGGTCCCCCCCCCCCTCCCCCCTCCCCCGCCTTCCTTTCATTGGAGCCTCAGATTGTTTTCCACGTGATTCCTGTTAATTTCGCTGGAGGAAAGGGCATCAGTTTTCCTTGCACTTTCTCCCCCCCCCCCTCCTCCTCCTCCTCCCCCCCCGCCCCAAACCCACCCACCCTTTTTTCTCGCCATGCCTCGTCGCTCCTTTTGCCCGACTCCCCCATTCTGACTCCCCCCGTTCTGATCTACGGCCTCAAAGTGAGAAGAGGTGAAGGGAATTCAAATGGAGGAGGAAGAGAAGGAAAATAAGACGTAGACGCCGCTCGGCGCGAAGGGGGCTCAACCCGGTGCCCCCCCCCCACCCCCAGCCGGGCCTGATTGTGGCAAGGAGGAGGAGGAGGAGGAGGAGGGGGTGGAGGAGGAGCTCTGTGTGGCGGGATACACCGCAGCCATTAACAGGCCGCCCGTTTGTTTCCACGTCAATAAACAAGGGATCTCCCGGCAGATGCGGTGAACGGCGCTGATTCTCGAAGCTCCTTACATGTGGCGAGGGACGTGGAAGAGCTCTGAGCACGCGCTGAAGAGGTGGGAGAGCTCTGAGCCTGCAGTGAGGAGGTGGGAGAGCTCTGAGCCTGCAGTGAGGACACTGCGGGGCTCTGAGCACGCGGTGAGGAGGTGGGAGAGCTCTGAGCCTGCAGTGAGGACACTGCCGGGTTCTGAGCACGTGGTGAGGAGGTGGTAGAGCTCTGAGCCTGCAGTGAGGAGGTGGAAGAGCTCTGAGCCCGCGGTGAGGAGGTGGAAGAGCTCTGAGCCCGCGGTGAGGAGGTGGAAGAGCTCTGAACGCGCGGTGAGGAGGTGGGAGAGCTCTGAGCCCGCGGCGAGGAGGTGGGAGAGCTCTGAGCCCGTGGTAAGGAGGTGGAAGAGCTCTGAGCCTGCAGTAAGGAGGTGGAAGAGCTCTGAGCCCGCGGCGAGGAGGTGGGAGCGGACGCCTCCCCGAGAGAGTTTTCGAGCTACAGCACTTCGGACACTCTGCCACTCGCTCTATCTGTTCTCTCTCTGGCTCTCCTTCTCTTGTTCTGAGCCTGAAGTGACCCACCTTAGGCTCGAGCCACTGAAGACGCAGCCCAAAACCGACATGCAGATCGTAGCGGAGTGAGTGAGGGAGTCTGCTTGTCAGAAAAAAAGGGGGCTGGTGGTACTAAAGGGTTCCAAAGATGAAACGATTGCCTCTGTTTTTACTTTCGAGTCGATCCGACTCGACTCTTCTCTCCACTACAGATAACGCTTGTGTTTCGCCGTAACTCCTACTCCTCTGATCGTAAAATATGATCAGTTTTCATATCTGCTGCATGCTTTGTACAAATCAAACAAAACGCCGCCGGGGGCACCAGCATCTGACACACAAAAAAAAAAAACGTCCAAACACGAGCAGAGATGCGGGCAAATAAATCCCACGGGACGCCATTACGTACAGGACGCTCGATGACTTAAAAGACACAATGATCTTGCTAATACGCAAGAGAGCACAATATGTCACGTCCACGTTTCATCTCAGTCAATGCCGGGTCAGGTCACTATCAATCAGCGAATGAGCAAACGCGCTGGTGATTGAGCACATGACGAAGCCCTGGCATTAGCAGTGTGATGAACGTCACAAACCGCGTCAGCATGGAGGAAATTACCGCTTATCGCCAAAGGTGTCACTAAAGACAACCAAACAAAAATCGCCAGTTTAAAACATGATATGTGACGTAAAGATCCAGATGTACAAGACGATCAGAGCAAGGTTTCCCTGATGAGGACATTCCTATAACCTGATTATTTTGAACACTACAACATTGTCGATCGTAACTGAAAAATGATGATGATATAGCGAGCACTGGTAATCAAAGTGTCTGCCCGCTGTATAAATCTATACCATGTCAAATAGCTTTGCTGAGGACAAAGGTCACCCAGGCCTCTGTAGCCCTTATTGATCAGTCTTGATCCCGTCATATGTCCCTGCACACATCGCTACATACATGCCCCGTCCTTGTAGCCCGTTATTCCCAGGGCTGCCTCTTTGTACGCTTTTGTGAGCCACTTGAAAAGCTCCATGTGTGCGAGGCTTGAGGAGGAGCCGGGGCTGGTGAGGATGGGGGCTTGAGGGTGGGGGGGGGGGGGGGGGGGGGGGGGATGGTTGCGACATACATCTGTGTGGGCTCAGCCTGTGCGGTGACCCACCGCTGGGGCCAAGGAAAGAATCTCCTGCAGCCATCCAGACTGCCACCAGACCCAGCCATTGGCTCCTTGGGACTAATCTGCCCCGCGGAGGCCTGCAAGGCCCCCTTTGTTCCTTCCTGCAGACCAGATCAGGCTGGAGACAGACACTCCAGTCTTGACTGCCTATCGGTTTCACAGCCCGTGGCGGTCCGGCTGCTGGCCCCGGCCCAAACCCCACCAATACCAAGAAAGAACACCAAGAGGGGAAGATACAGCGTGGGGGAGGAAGGGGAAAGACAAAGTAGTGTCACCTTCGCGCTGAATCCCGTCGGGCCCGGCGAGGGCGGGGAAGGTGGTTCGGGGGACAGGAAGAGGAGGCGCAGGAGGATTTGGGCAAAGGGTTCGGCGAAGGCGACGTCTCCCAACAGGAGCCATCCTGTTCAGCCGCACAGAGCGGGGATCTCAACAAGGCCATTATCTGGCTACTAATTTGAGCTCTGGCACGGCACTGAAAGGCTGCCTTTGTCTCGGATTAATGCGGAAAGCTCAGGATGCGATGTCAGAGGGAAATAATCAGCGTGGGCCCTTCATAACGTTGGCTGCCTGCGCTCCTGGGCAGCCCCCCCCCCCCCCACACCCCCCCCCCACACCCCCCCACCCCCGGCTCATTTCTGTGGAGATGAAATCTATGACAAGCCCCTCAGTGAAGCTAAGAGCAGGCAACCGTCCAGTAACACCCACAGGCCTCCAGGCCTCCTGTGACCCCCTTAGAAGAGTCACATTCACTTTGCTCTGGAGAAGGAAAGAGACCGCCGCCAGCTCCTCCAGCCCATGTGAAATGAGGAAATGTGAGGAGGTGAAGAAACCAAGTGAAAATAAGTTAAGATTCCACCTCCTCCTCCTCCTCCTCTGCCTGCCTCGCCGCTGCACAGGAGGTTGAAGCTGTGAGCTGGTGCTCTCACTTCATTATGGCCTCCTAATTAAAACACACACACACACACACACACACGCACACGGACATGCAGTCGGAGGAGGACGAGAGGGTGGAATAATGTATATTCATGCTTATGTTGAGTGACTGACTCTGGGTGAGCAGTTGGGGAGGCTCAGGTCGCACACACGTGCGCGCGCACAAACCCACGCACACACACGCACGCAGACACACACACACACACACACACACAGACACACACACACGTCAACACACAGACAGGCACACACACACACACACATACACACACACACACACACACACACACACACACACGTCAACACACAGACAGGCACACACACACACACACACACACACACACACACACACACACACGTCAACACACAGACAGGCACACACACACACACACACACACACACAGACACACACACACACACACACACATACACACACACACACACACACATACACACACACACACACACACACACACATACACACACATACACACATATAGGCACACACACACACACACACACACACATGCACAGGCACACATGCGGGTGGGTTGGCCATCACGGTAACCCACACTGAAAGAGGATGGCACCGCATTTACGAAGCAGAAGTAATGCTTTTATTTTGTTATGTATGCCTCTGCTCATACATGGGACCGACCGCACATAACTATGGAGCACTGCAGCAGATTGCCACTAAGTGAGGGATGCAAATGTGCATGGCAATGAGCTGGTTATTAAAATGACCAATTGACATTAAAAAAAATTCAGTTTGTATTTCTGTCTTTATTTTCCACGCGCCACAGACACACATGTGTGCGGAGTTTAAATTGTTTGAGACTCTCTGGCCCGCGGGGGGAGACGGTTTGTGCAATAAGGCAGACGTCGCGAAACACCTTGATCATATCACTCCCTTCAGTTCCCCCCGACCAGAGCCGGTTCTCTTGTCTTACCCTTATTTAGCTTAATTAGGAGCAGACGAGGCCTGTCGCACGGGGGACCCGGCTCTTATCTCCCACATCAGCGTCAACGCAGTGTTCACGTGTTACAGATATTCTCCATCATTTTCCACGCATTAGCCGGGCTTCAGACTGCGGTCTATTAGATAAATTCCCCAGGCCCGGCTAATGCATCACAGGTTAAGCATGCAGAGGATGTGTGGTATTAGGAAAACAATGGCTCTCCAAAACCAAGCCCCTAGGGCAAGGTACGGAAAACAAGGCGCTCCCGCTCACGAAGCACGCCGGCCCCACAGAGGCCGGCTCCGGAGAGGAGCTGGCTCGGGAATCGAGTCGCGGATTTCAGATCGGCTCATCTTCATCCACTTTGTGTAGACGAAGAGGCTGGAGAACAATGGTTCAGAGGGCAGGACACTGAGTCCCAAGCCAACCACGGCAGCCCAACTGCACGCACACACATACTCGCACACATACACGCACACGCCCGCACGCAGGCACACATGCAAATACGCACAGACACACATACGCACAGACACACACGCGCGCACACACCCACCCACATAAAAGTCCACAGCCTAGAACGTTCTCGATTAGAGAAGTGAGAAAACAGCACCATAATGCAATAAAATTTATTCCCCCAATTAATATGCGCCACACAGTATATTTTGTTATTTGTTGTTTTTTTAAACATACAGTAGGATGTGAATGCATGTTTGTTGTAAAGGTCTTGGCAGATAGAAGGCAGGCAGGCTCGTGGCTCCTGTTGAAACACACGGCCTGTTGGCCTTGGATTGCATCATTAGCAGATCTGTGTGTATCTCCCCCCTGGGTCTCCCCTCTGCGCTTTGCCAATGGTTTAATGAAGCACAAAAATAGGAAAAGCCTCTCACCTTGCAATACCAACGACAGGGACGCCTCCCTGCGCCACTACGCGTTTTAAACGTCTGCCAGGCCTCTCAGTGAGAAGCCACCGAGTCCGCGACGTCAACAAGCTGCCTTGGAGACACGCAGAGCGTTCCCTCCAAGGCAGTTTACTTGTGGTTCTCTTTTTGAAACAAAATACAAATTCAAACTGCACCCCTGAATCCATGCCGGACAGCCATCTGTTCTCACAGGGCTTTTGGTTTTGATCATGTGACTCACACGAATACACGCCAGCGCGACTGGAAACACTGTTTCCCGTTAGCCTCGTGGTTAGCAGCCATGCCTGTTCTGTGTCTGATGTAAATATTCAAAAGCTGACATCAGATGCAGACGCGCAGTATGTCTGCGTTGTACCGCTGGCCGGCCGCTGACCAAACAGCATGACATAAGTGCTGACAGCCTCGAAAACCTTGCGTGGACATGTGAAGTAATCCCACGTGTTTATCCATTGATTTAGCAACATATGTTAGCATGTCGCTATCCGATTGTCTAGTTCATTCTGTCCCACCGACAGCTCAGAGTAAGTCTGTCTGACCCACGTCATGGACACATATATCCTTCGGGTCCACTGGGTCCTTTCAAAATAAAGGTGGTGACACTGTCACAGGTACATTGATAGGTTGAAGGGTTCATTGTTTCTCTGTGAATTTACATTAAGCATAAATAACCATTCACTAAGAGTTAATTAAATGTCAACTGGTCTAGTAATCATTTAAAAATGGTGTTCATGTTTATCAATGGCGTTCATGTTAACTAATGTATTATTTTCTACATAATTTAACATGGTTTTAATCCTAAACCCAACCCCAACACCTATAGCTAATGCTATATAATAATGTTTAATACAGCATTGACTAATAACTGCTTTAAAATGAAATACTGCTTAATGAAACTGCCGTAGCCGAGCAATGAATAGAGAAGGTGCCCCCAGGTCTCGGGTTCAGGGGGGTCAGTGGAACGAGAAGGTCCTTCCAACCGCCCAGACGTGCTCTCACCTCGCTCCCTGGCGCCGCGGAGGACGGGGAATCCATCTTGCGTTTCCTGCGTGGGCCGATGGCGGCCAGGGCCGTGAGGTTGGCGTCTCTCTGCCTCATCTGGGCCAGTTCCTGTTGCTGCATCTGGAGAAGGTGGAGAACCACAGGTCAAGACAATCAGCTGTTGCACTGTGTAGCACTGGAGGAATGAATTCACTTTCAGCTGGTTCTTGCCGGGCTCTGGTGTCGGTATGTTTAGGGAACAAGAGGCGTTGGCGGCCGATGTACAAAGGTGAAAGGGGAACAGATCAATAGATACCGTTTGAGATGAGAAGGAAGATGATGGCAGCTCTTTCTGGAAGGTTTTTCACTCACAATAAAGGAATGCACAAAATGTCCTTTCTCACCCTATTCTACACCAACAGTGACCTCGCTTAGCACAAATCTGAACCACTCAGTGCCCAGCAAGTGCAAGAGCTGATATTTTCTGCAGCATTTTGCTGTCTAAGTGGCATCATAGAACATAAAGTATGGTATGACATAACACTCTGACATTACTAACACGACTATTTATACTCTCTACTCTGTATATATTTACACCAACACCGCATTTAATTCCCTTCCAGAGGAAGCCACTAACGAACCCGCTGCACGCGCGGGACATGAGGACGGTGAAGTCACATTTCTAAAATGTCCTCCGAGCCGCGTCAGAGCCAGGCGGCACCGGGAGGCAGCCCCCCCCCCCTTCCCCCCCCTTCCCCTCGTTCCACCGCCGGCGCCTCCGTCCGCACACCACACTGAACAAAATGGAGGCCGGTCGTCAGCTATTAGGAGAGCCACGGAGGGTAACGGGGGAAGGTGGCGGCGGTGCAGAGGGGTGTGGGGGGGGGGGGGCGGGGTGGTGAGCTGCCCGGTCACATGTTCCCGTGGTGATTTGTCAGTTTGTGATGTGTAAGGGGGGAGGGGGGGGAGTGCTGGAGGTAATGTCACGTCTGTCTGCAGGGGGACGCGGCGGAGCCCCGCAGCGCCGGGATCTGCCCTTTCCATTGGCTAGACGTGTGAGGGCCCGGGGACACGGCACACAGGGTGTCAGAGCCCCTCCCCTGCACACACATGCACACACACGCACACACACGCACACACATGCACGCACACACACACATGCACATGCACGCACACACGCACAAACACACCCACACATGCACGCACACACGCACAAACACACCCACACATGCACGCACACACATGCACGCATGCACACGCACGCATGCACACGCACGCACGCACGCACACACACACATGCACACACACACGCACGCACACACACACCCACATGCACGCACACACGCACAAACACACCCACACATGCATGCACACACATGCACGCATGCACACGCACGCACGCACGCACACACACACACACATGCACACACACACGCACGCACACACACGCCCACACATGCACGCACACACATGCACACACACACCCATGCACACTCGCACACACACGCGTGCGCTTGCACACACACATGCACACTCTCGCACACACACATGCAGGCTCTCACACACACGCACGCAGGCACGCTCGCACACGCAGGCACGCGCGCGGTAAATGCGCGAGTCGCGGCGTGCGTGTCTACTTCCAGTCACAGCAGGGGGGGGGAACGCCGATTCCCCCATCCGGCCGGTGCGTCCCGCCACACCCCGATCAAAGCTAACAGGGACAATCAATATGCGCTTTCATGTCTTTTATGTTCTTTTATGTTTGTGTCTCAGCGTGCGTCCGTGTGGTTCTGCGTTCGCCTGATCATGGGGGGGGGGGGATAATTTCATGTTGCTTTGAGATGCCGCTCTATAAAAGGTTGCTTTGGTGTACAAATGTGGAGCCAAAATGTGCATGCAGTCGTGCAGTTCTCTCTGATTCCCTCCAAAAGCCCCTCAGGCAAGGCATGCCCTTTAGGGTGTTGCCACTTCACATTTAGCATAGCCAAATCAACACACAGACAACAGAGAGCACACAACATAACAGAACCGCTATCAAGCCCACACATCCCCGGCCTGTTATATTGTTCAAGTGGAACAGGGTTCTTCTGTGGCGTCAGTGGGAAGGGGAGGTTGAGTCCTCAACTCTTTATGTAGGAATATGTCGGTGGTGCCTTTTGAGTTTATAATAAATAGAGATAATGCATATCAAGTATCCAGCGAACAGAGAGGGCAGACGCCACTTGAACGGCGCCGGTTCTCGCTAGTGGCCGGCTGGAAGGAATGATTACCCGGGGTCCACGTTATATCAGATGTAGCATACATGCTATCGATGCTAACCTGGTTAGGGGGTGGCCACAAAACAACACACAGCTCTCCAGGCATGACCTTAAAGAATACCCACTCTGAGAGGAAAGAGGGGAGAGCAGGGCAGGGGAGAGAGACAAGGGAGAGTGAGAGACAGAGATAGAGAGAGACAGAGAGAGGGAGAGAGAGAGAGAGAGAGAGAGAGAGAGAGAGAGAGAGAGAGAGAGAGAGAGAGAGAGAGAGAGAGAGAGAAAGAGAGAGAGAGAGAGAGGGGAGAGAGGGGTCTGCTATCTCACTGATGGCACCAGGATGCCGGCAGTTTTCCGCCTGGCAGTTGGCATCAACCACAGCCACGGAGGCCCTGCAGCAAGTGTCTGCGTCTCCAGATTTAT
>JAXIVH010000005.1:787234-791913 GCA_036785325.1 Urophycis tenuis | reverse complement strand
CGTGCGAGGGAACGAGAGTGGAGCGTAAAGCGTCGCTGGGGGGGTCGGCGCTGGCGTTTGCGCGGTTGCACACACGCACACGCTGTCCAAGTCGCTAAACTTGACCATGTGTCCACTCCACTCATAAACATCTTCATTTTGTAACCGGAGCCCCCCCCTGCACGGAAGGCACGGTGTCGGCTAGCGCAGTGGAAAGCGCCATGGGGAAACATTTCGGAAAATGTATTTCAAGTTCCATATTGTTGCTGGACGCGCGGATTATCGTCAATCTAAATCACAGTGCTGGGCTTTTTGTCACTTGACGCCAAGGTGGTCGGAGGAAAGCCTCGTCTCGGTTCAGATTCATGAGTGTGGAAATTTGAAAACACATCTGTAGTAATTCTTTTTTCTCTTATTGAAAAACAGTGTTATATATCCAGATGTTTACCCCCCACCCCCCCCCCCCCCCCCCCACCCATCCCTTCTCTTCCAATAGCAGCCTTGTTTTGGTTTCCAAGAGGGTGTGAAGAGAATCTTGGCGCTGGTTTAAAAACAATCCAGACGACTCCCTATTTACAATTAAGATTTATGTGAAGTACTATGGCATAAATAATTCAAATTGGTGTGTCTAATGGATTCCATCGCCAAGGGGGGAGTCTACATAAAAGAAGAGGAAAGATATTTTTTCCAATATCAATATTTATTTGGATGTTTTTTCGTCTGTTGCGTCCTGTCGGCTGGATTTTTAGTTCTTGAATATCACATTCACTAAAAAGCACAAAGTGGTCATTGGCCCATTGGCTCATTGCTCACATGCTAATGACTCATAACATGTACCCTACTCCAGAATATTACTAATCAATGTTCACTCGATAAATCAGTTGGCCTCCTCAATACGATGACTTGTATGTTAAACTAGTTATGAAATGCTTGTTTCAGATTTCAATCAATCCCTAGTTTGCTTAAGCCCACATATTTTACCACCGCATGCTTTAACACACTGATCTGCACCCAAACAACGTCAGACGCAAGTGAAAGCCTGAGAAGTCGAAGCTGTTTGCCCTAGAAGGGGCTTCTAGCTGTAGAGGATGCACGTTGAGATGGGTATGTAGATGTCTTTGTTCTCTCCGATGAACAACACATAAGAGCACGGAATGTGGGTCAGGAGTCACAGGCAGGGGACTCACCTAAATATATTCCTCTTCATGACCTGTATACTGCTACATGGGGTATACTCTTCATTGTGTGTGTGTGTGTGTTTTCTTAACATAAGCCTGTTTGGGTTGGCAGGATGCACTCAAACTGCAGCTCCTCCTGTTTTTGTCAGCAGGAGATGAGACCTTGATGAACACCTCATTGATTGGTCCGCTTGTGTCCAAATAACGTGCAGGTGCACCACACTAACGGTGAACGTGCTTTTGCTGTGACCAAAACTCTAAATGGGTCAATCCACCACCCCTTTTGTTTGACACAGGCGTTTGGCATGAAAAGGTGCCAGTCAAGGAAGGAAAGACATGGGGTTAATATGAACAGAAATCAAAGTTTGAGAGTACCACCACGTTTGCTGTATTTATTCCACGTTAATGTGGCAATTTCACGGCGACATTTGCGGCGCGGCCGTGCGGACAGTGAGGGCTGTGGACAGGTGGGTCATCGCGCTGGGCTGCCGGCCATGTGAGCAGATACACTTTCCCTCCACTTTAAACCATCTTGTCTACACCTACTCTGTAAATATATCTCACATGTTGCCACGAGGGACGTCCGACAGCATCAAAGATTTCAACCATCTATGATCTGGCGGTTTGAATTTCCCCCCGTGCCTTTTCGGCGGCTATCTCATGACACTTTTCTCCTCCTATACGGACCCTGGGCCACTGCTGTCTGGCGGGTATATTTCCATCCCCCGGATCGGCTGCTCCCATCATGTGATAGCCTTGGTTTGTCGGCCGCTGTGCCAAAAGTCACTAGGCGGTATGTTTTGGTGATTTTTGCCCTCTTTCTTCGTTCTTCCTGGCGAAGTTGTCCTTCCTTTCTGCTATTAAAAGCGTGCGTACCTCCCTCCCTCCCCCCCATCCCCCCCCTTCCTGCCTCTCCTCTCCTCTCCTCTCTCCTCTTCCGTCTCCCCCCGTCTCCCCCGTCTCCCCCCTCGTGGCTCCATCTGGTTCTTGCGGTTCGTCCGTGTGGCTGAAGAGGGAACATTTCAAGTGGTTCCTGCAGCAGAGAGGTGTGAGCGGTGACACCCCCCGCGGGCTCCTCTCCCTCCCTCCCCTCCCTCCCTCCCCCCGTATAGTGTCCCCCCCCCCCCCTCCCCCCCTGCCACTTCCTCCTCTTCCAGTAAAAAAACACAAATCCTAACCTTAAAAAGCACTTACATCGCGGGTCTTTTATTTTCTTGCCGTTTCTTTCCTCTGTCAGAGCGCTTCCGTCTAAACAGATGCGGTATCCTAGACAACAAGGCGGGAGGGGGGGGTTCATCTGACGCCATGCCGCACCCCCACCCTGCCAGCCCCCTTGTTTCACAGTGGGATGCCGGCACTCTGATATATCCCTGTGACTAGAAAGTTTCGCTCGCTTTTATGGAAGTAGGCCTAAAGCTTTTAAACACAGTGTTCCTCCGAGCCGCGGCTGATAAAAGACACGGCAGGCTGGCGTTCATTTCTCGCCTACACTGTCGTGCCTTTTTCTGTCCTTTAAGCCAGGGCCCCTGTCTCAGAGCTGAAAGCACTCTTTTTGAAACTCTCTCTCCCTCTCTCTCTCTCTCCCCCCCCCCCTCTCTCTTCTCCTCTCTCCCCCCCCCCCCCCCTCGCTCTCTACCGCCTGGCCCCCTTATGCGTGCTTGGTGTTGTCGTTTCCCCCCCCCCCCTCCCCCCACCACTCACACCCCTACTCCCACCGGGCTCTCCCCCATGTGAGACCTCTGGGGGCCGCATGCCTGCTGCTGCTGCTGCTGCCTTCTGCAGAGGGAGGAGGTGGGGGTGGGGGTGGGGGTGGGGAGAAGTTTGGGGCCACACTCCAAAGAAAAGAAAAAGCCTTGGCCTTTTGTGCACTGGGGGTGGGTCGGGGCTGGTGGGGGTGGGTCGGGGCTGGTGGGGGTGGGGTAGGGGCTGGTGGGGGTAGGAAGGGGCTGGTGGGGGTGGGTAGGGGCTCATAGGGGTGGGTAGGGCCTGGTGGGGGTGGTTTGGGGCTGGAGGGGTTGGGTAGGGGCTGGTGGGGGTGGTTTGGGCTGGAGGGGGTGGGTAGGGCCTGGGTGGGGGGGTGGTTTGGGGCTGGAGGGGGTGGGTAGGGGCTGGTGGGTGGTGGTTGGGGCTGGAGGGGGTGGGTAGGGGCTGGTGGGGGTGGTTTGGGGCTAGGAGGGGTTGGGTAGGGGCTGGTGGGGGTGGGTCGGGGCTGGTGTGTAGGGGCTCGTGGGGGACCTGGCTCCAGAAGGTTCCCGCGTGGGCCCTCGCTTCCCCTCTTTCCCCACACGAGGGAGGGGGGTGGACGGCGTGACCTCCGGGGCGTCCCCGGGCGCCGGGTTCGGAGGCGGGCGGGCGCCCGGGTCACGCACAGATCGGGGTGTCACGTTGCGGCGAGGGAGCACAACGCGGGAACCAGGAACCAACACGTCAGGCTTTTTGTTTGCCGCGAAGCGGCGCCTTCTGGCAGCCGGTCCCTGTGAACGGGCCGTGATGGCGTGCACAGAGCGCTCTGAGGGCTTTAATGGTGTGGTCGTATCCCTACAGATTCCCAGTGTTCTTTCACTGTAGTTGTAAACACGCAAAAAAATAAAGGAATCAAACATGGCGTGTTCTTTCCTGCCCGGTGCAGGGCTGCTCTAGAGAGCTCATTGGCTGAGACCGGAGGCGTGGAAAACAGCCTCGTAAACAAAAGGTGCGATAGACTGACACAGCCCATGAAACCAGGGAGCATCCACCCTCAGCCTGACACGCAAACCAGAGCGTAGACCTCAGCCGAGACAAAACATGTAGTCGTGTCGGCCATTTTTCTTTTCTCCTCGTTATCCAATCTTCTTCTCACCTTTATTTCTATAATTGGTTTTGCACTTACGGAGAAGCTAATCTAAAGTCGCCGAGAATATTTATTCGGTAGTAAATAATAATGAATTCCTTCACATGTAAGTAGGTCATTTCCGCGAGTTAATTATTGCTTGTCGTGTGATGTGGTTGTGTTTTTTTTTTCCGGCAGTCATTTTGCAAACGTAGTTGTCACTTTTTTAGACATCTCAATTTGGAAACAAACTCTCACTTTGTTTCATATGCACGCTCAGTTAAATATAGTCGGCCGGCATGTGAGGTATGGGCATCTGGCCACGCGGTTTGGAGCGGTGCCCACGTTACAGCATGCACACGTATACCAGTGTGTCTGTACCAGTGTGTCCTGTACCAGTGTGTGTGTGTGTGTGTGTGTGTGAGCGCGTGTTTGTGTGTGTGTGTGTGTGTGTGTGTGTGTGTGTGAGCGCGTGTTTGTGTGTGTGTGTGGTCAAAGCCTTTATTGTCATTATATGACGGTGCATACAACAAAATTGGGAGTTTGTGTGTTTTGTGTGTGTGTGAGCGCGTGTTTGTGTGTGTGTGTGTGTGTGTTGAGCGCGTGTTTGTGTGTGTGGTGTGTGTGTGTGAGCGCGTGTTTGTGTGTGTGCGTGTGTGTGTGGTGTGTGTGTGTGAGCGCGTGTTTGTGTGTGTGTGTGTGCGTGTGTGTGT